>ML787263.1:85966-137443 GCA_009831015.1 Picea engelmannii
AGAGTGTACATACTTCTGGGGTGTAAATACTTCATGGGGTATAAACACGGCTGAAAGCAAGGACCTCTGAATCAGGAAGATAATCAGGCTCCACAACCAACAATCATAAAAAATAATAGGAGCATATTCATCAAGAATTCACTTTGGAGATGCTACCCCACTCAAGGTATAAGTTAATTTTGATATTCCTATATTTGAAGCTCAAATCAATGTGGATGATTTGGAAAAATGGTTAAATTTTCTAGAAGGTTATTTTTCTATTCACAATTTTTCTAACAGTGAAAAGATCACCTTTGCGCTCCTTAAGTCTCTCCCCCATGTCAAACATTGGTGGGAAACTTACTGGGAGAAAACATCCACAGTGGATTCTGGAATATTTGGGGCTGAGCCCACTTGGGATTTTTTTATGGATGCATTCAAGGAGAAATATTACCCTGTGGGAAATTATGATGACTAGTACAGGAGATGGACCACGCTGCATCAAAAGCAGGACCAAAGAGTGTCATATTTCACAATTACCTTCCATAGCTTATGCAAAAAGCTGGGTATCATAGACTATGAGCGACATCTGGTTCTGAAATACCACGATGATGTACATAGGTACATCCAAACTTAAATGGAGTTTCTGGACATCTCATCACTGGGAGCCACTTATAGATATGTTGTCAAAATCGAGCATACATTTAAGTAGGAGAACAAGTGGAAATTTGGGTCTACAAATCCGCAACAACTAAAGTATGGTAAAGGCATCCCTAACTCAGAGAGCATTCAACCTCAAGAAAACTAGTCCAAGACACATGAAAAGAAGGGTAACGAGAAGATGAATAAGGACACTAGGAAGTGGTGTGACTTCCACAAAATCCCTTGGAACAACACCAATGAATTTTGCTCGAAACAATCATTGGTGGATGAGCTCAAAGAAACAAATCCGAGCCACGAATCGTACTCTAATTCAGACACTAATAAAAGGAGACAGATAATTGATGTAGAATCCACTACCACTGTCACGATCACAACAATCCAACCAGAATAACCAGAGGATCCTCAAGAGGGGGAGCGCCTTTTCCATTCAAAATGTGGGTGAAGGGCACCTTATTTCATTGTATTGTTGATAGCGAAATCTAGAATAGTGTCATCTCAACAGAGTTCGTCAAGTAGTTGGATTTGTCAACAACACCACACTCACAACCATACATCATTGGATGGCTTCACTAGGGACGAGATTTGCATGTCAGCCAACAATGTCATCTATCATATGGCATCAAGCCCTTCAAGGATGAGGTATTGTTTTATGTTTCCCCATTGGAAGTCTATGTTGTTCTATTAGACCATCCATATATGTGGAGGCGTCATGATGTTTATGAGTTTGGACCCTGTAGCATCATTGTTACTCTAGGGGTTATCCATACAAGATACCAGAGGTAGTTATGACTATTGTACCAACAAAATAGTGCTGCAAAATATCTCTTATATCGCAAAGTTTAGCCTATTCAAATTTTTTTCAAAAGGTGAACAGAAGGCAGCTACGAACACTGCGCCTCAGTCCAAGCAACTTTTATCCAACATAAGCAGGTCGACAAGATGGCAGCAAAACAAAAATATTCCTTCTGCACACAACCATCTCATGTAGCCAGAATAGTTAAAAAGGTCCAACCCTTCCAACATCAAGTTCTCGACCACCTTCCACAAGCCAAGCAACACAACTTCTCCAGCAGGGAAAGCAAGTCACCAAGGTTCATATTCAACAAACACTATCCCCTCTCCCCTCGGAACTCAACAAAATGGAGAACATTGCTTCATAACGAGGAAGAATTGATCTAGGTGGATATTGGTGTCCAGCCACCTATTCTAACTGGCTCAAAATAGTTCTTTGACAATTTACTATTTTTAACATTTTTTCGGGTCCTAAACTTTTGGAGCCATTTAAAGGACCTAAACGATGCTTTTTTCATGATAGGACACCTCAATGATCATCGAAGGCATGATTGAGCCTGTGAAATGAAGATCCTCATCAATACCTTTCCAATGAGATATTGTGCACCGCAAACGAAGATCGTATGCAAAAGTTACCCCCTTGAGAATTTGATACACCTAACTACCCAAAACAGGGTCCACAAACATGTTGGCTTTTCATCTTCCGATGTTAGGGTTTTGGATTTTATTTATGTTGAAAAGGACTTTGGAGCCTCATTGTAATGATCATGTTCTTGCGAATGAGCATAGTCATCACATCTCTTCTCAGAGATAAGTTGCCACCATTCTAGTGAGTCATTCATTCAATAATTATACAATTTATGTACATTCTCTCATTAATAAAAATTGTGCATTACTGTATCTCTGTGTTTATTGCAATATTTGTGTGTATCTTGCAATATCTTTGTATATTTCATTGTTATATCGTTGCCTTCATTTCGTTGTCAAAAATAGTTGGATCATGCTAGGAAATGGATGGTCATTTCCCCCTAGAATGTATTTCACGAAGAAACTAACATTTTGGGGTTTTTTACCTCAAAGACAATTAGCATGGGTTTTTCATTGCATTCCACATGGGAATATATTTTCAAATATGGATGTCCAAATACAATGTCTGTATATGAAATTCTCCTAATGAGGTAATGATCCAATTATTCTCAGTGGATCCAAGTGGCACCCATAACAAATTGCCATGCTTACCCACTTAATAATAAATCCTTTGTCCTATAAAACGTGATTAAATTGTAATTTTAAATTAAATAATAATAATAATAATAATCAAATTTTAAGGTTATTTCAAGTCACACACCCTTAAGGTTATTTTAAAGTCACAACCAAGCGGAATTGGTGTCTAAGACCCCCTTGTTTTACCCCCTTGTTTGTGGGACAAGAAACTCTCTACTTGACTGATAAAATGGTATACATACCCTAGCACCTTTGAATTTAAACCAATATTTTGTATTTTTTAAAATTGTTAAATTATAACCTTAAATTAAATTATTATATTATTATTGTAAGTCGGTGCTTAACATCTATCTTATACTTTGATATATATATAGATGATATCTGATGTGCTCTGTCAAATCTATGTGTTTTGTGTTTTCTCATCAGGGAGTAATATATGTTTGGTGATTGGGGAAGAAGATCCAAATCCACACGAAGAAGTTAAGTGAAAAACCTCAGTCAATATTCAATCTTTTTGCCATAATTAGTGAGGGAAGGAGGACGAATTTGGACATGGAGACAGCGTCCCAAGCCGGGAGCTATGACCACCATTACATTAATGTTGATGTTGCTGGCAATTCAGTCAATCAGATAAATAGAAGACCTGCTGAAAATCAAAGGGAGGTCAAGGAAAAATGCAATATCTGCTTGGAGAAAGTTAATGTGAATCAAATGCACAAGAGATTATGTAGCCCTCGTAAATATTGTTATACGTGTTTGCACGAAAGATTGTGTAGCCATCATAAATATTGTTTTTCTTGTATGGCTAAACACGTTGAGGTCAAGTTGACTACACAGGACGGTGTGCCTAAATGCCCGGATCGTTGGTGTAATTCCCAACTCACTAAAAACGAGTGTGAAAAATTCTTGTCATCCAAATGGCTTGAGATTTTTATAAAAAGGGTGGAAGAGGCAAAAATTCCATATTCAAAGAGAGTATACTGCCCCTATTCTACCTGCTCGGCTCTGATGCACCGAGATGAGTGTCCAGAAGCGAGAACAGAATGCCAGGAATGCCACCGGTTAATTTGTATCGAGTGTGGAGTTCCTTGGCACATGGGCATGACATGTCAGGAGTACACTTCTCAGTTGTGTGGTGAAGATGCAGAGTTACATTTGCTTGCAGAGAACAACCAGTGGAAGCGTTGTCCGGATTGCAAACACATGATTGAACTCTCTGAAGGTTGCATGGAGATGGCTTGCCGGTATTGTATTTCGTAACCTTGGAATTTTGTTTATTGAAAAAAGTTTATTTTCTTAAACTATTTGTATTTATAGAAACTCTTTGGACAATCCGTCTAGCATGGGCTGGAAAAGTGAGCTAGGGTTAGGTTTGATGCGGGTGTTAGGGTTGATGCTGGTAGTCTATTTATCTCCTGTGTAAATTCTGGTCTGTCTTATTATATAAATATTTTATAATTCATTTTGAATAATGGTTTAGAATATGTATTTTTTATTAAGAGATTATAAATTCAAATTCAAAGAAAAATAGGATAGGGTATGTATATTTTATAAATTCAAATTTAAAAAAGAGTAGGATAGGGTATGTATACTTGGATAGATTTTACTAGTCAAATCTTTAGCGTGGACTGACGAAATAAGCTAGGATTGATGCAGGTGTTAGATAAATCAGGTAGCTGGCTGGCATAAAAGCAGACATAGGTATGGTAGGGTATGCACACTTAGGTAGACTTTACTAGTTAGTAGACTACTTTACCAGTGCAATCTTTAGATGAAAGGGTTCCATGTCCCACAAACAAAAAGATCTCATACATCAATTTGATCTCTGACTTAACCTTAACTTTAAAAATAAATTATTATTATTATTATTAATTAAGTAAGATAATATAATCATAAATTTATTTCTTTAATCTTATTTTTTTCTCTTTTAATAATATTTATTTTTTATATTTTAATATCAACTCAATTTCTGCCTGCTTGCTTCCAGGTGTGGTACACTATTTTGCTATGAATGTGGCGTTGGATTTAACGAAATGGAACCGCAATGCGAGTGTGTTCATTTCTAAGATTGAGGATAACGATTTTAATTATGCCTGGTACGTGCTAACAACCCTGTATTTTGTATTTACTTCAGTATTTTGAATTTATGTGATTGTTATATTAAATTAATAAATACGAGTATATATTTTTATTTTTATTGTATATATTTTTATGTTATAATAGTAGATTTTTCCCTTTTCAGGTGTAGAATATGGGGCTGCCTGGAAGCATATAGAATCAATATATATTTATGGTATTATATGGAACTATATAGAATCGATATGTCATTGCGAGAGTGATGATGAAGAGGATATAAAAATAAAACAATGAAATTGATTTTATTGGAAAACAAAATTTCATATATTTTTTTTATTAATATATAAAATTTATGATTAAAATTATATGGGGTGTAATGTTTTATTTAGAAGAGTTTGTTGGAAAAAATGATAGATTAATATTTAACGTATTTTATTTATATATATTTATAGGTATTTTATTTTATATTTTAAATCACATTTATTGTAAATCACATTTATTATATTTGTATTTTATTTTAGTTTTGTTATTCAAAATGTTCTTGTAATGTTGGTATAATAAATTTACATTTAATGTTTTTTTTTAATCTATTAGTCTTTCTCAACCCTTTAGTTATAATGAGGAAATTTAGAAGAGACAAGGGGCATCCATGTCTTAGCTATTTACAATAACTTTACATTTTGTGATTTCTTTGCATCTATTAAAGAGTCTTTCTCAACCCTTTAACTACACTGAATAACTTTAGAGAAGAAAAAGGGCATCCATGTCTTAGCTTCCTACCAGACATAACTTTACATTTGGTGATTTTATTTATATGTTGTTTTATATCTATATTAGTGAACATTTTATATATTTATATTTTTATTCATATTCATTATATTTTCTATTTTGGGTATTATGTTTTTTCAGCATTTTGTATTTTATTGTATGATGTTTGTTTGCTCTCTATTAAATATTTATGTGACAATATCAACATGTCAACATTGATAGAAGGATAAAATTGGGTGCTTTTAAAGGGGTGATAATTTTGTAGTTGAAGGTTGGGTTTTCTCAATAGCCTAATGAGCCATTTCATGTTTTAAAGACCAATGAGCCTACTTGAAAGATTTCTTATTTTATTTACATATTTTTTTTTCTTATTTTCTTATGCATTTCTTTGTTTTCCACAACTAGATTATTCCAATTCAATTATACAACCTTTTAAGCAATCTCTTTTACATTCATAGTATATAAACGTGAGTTTGTTATATAGATTATTATTGTGACTTACAACATTGCCTGACTTTCATGAACAATTGTATGCAACTAAGATATCTAATATTACTCTATATTTTGGGAGGAAAGATTGCACAAAGTTATGAGTATGATTAAAGAATTATGAGCATAGTATTTCAATGTTTGATATTTACTATTACTTTGTGTTATGAGTTCAATTCATTTTCATGTTGTGAATATGTCTAACGATGAGATAGAGCTCCTATCAATTAATTTGGACCGGTGAATTCATCATTACATATCCAGTATGATTAACATCTTATTATTGAATACTAAATATCTCTATTTCTCTATTGTGTTCATGATATTCTTGTAAATATTTTAATAGCAATGGTTTCCATACTCACTGTTATTTGAATGCACCTAATTATTTAAAAAAAAATTGTGTCTTTCATATAAACTCAACGTTGCATTTCTACAATATGAGATAAAGCTTCCAAATGGAAAGACCTTGTTCTATATATTTGAATATTGTTTATTGTGTTTGTCTTTCATTATTCCTTCATCTAAATTTATCTTATAAAAACTAAATATGGTAGTTTAAACATTACACAACATGTTTTCCATACAAGTCACAATGAGAAACCAAATCTAAATATATTTGAGGGTTAACCCCTCTAGTCCAAGAGCCATATTTTGGCCTAAAACGGGGAGGTTTTAAATCCTTTAGTGGATTCCTTGGCATAGTTCCCTAGCTAATAAAATCTCAAAGAACAACAACATAAAAAAATGATTGTTGATGTTGAGGTATTTAGGGGGGCGAATTAGTGGCTATGGGGAAACATGAACAAACAACCATAGATAAGAAAGTATTAATTACCACCTCCAAGATGGTTTAATTTACAAGATGGGGAATCTTTTTGCACCAAAGAAAGAAATAAGAGAGGCTCATACCTCCAAGGATGTTGGGTATTTTGGTGTTAAGAATATTGTATATAACTTGCATAAATATGTTAATTGGCCCATGGTGGAGGGAAAAGCAGCTATTTGTACCAAATGTCATATATTGCATCCTACCAGAAAGCCTAACAACATGAATAAAGGAATGTGAAATGCACTTACAATGCCTAAGAGGGTGCGACTACCTATAGGTGGTCATTTAAAAATTCAGTAAGATGTGTAATTTGATGACTTTCAAGAAGACCATAAAAGGACAATATGATGTAGTATTGTTTTTTGAAAGGGTCTCAATGCACTTTAAGATTCCAAAGAGAATAATTTCTTATAGATAGACTTGATTTATTCACACATTTTAAATATTACATGACAGGTTTTCCATACAAGTGGCAATGAGAAACCAACTCTAAATATATTTGATGGTTAACCCCTCTAGTCCAAGAGCCATATTTTGGCCTAAATTGGGGAGGTTTTAAATCCTTTAGCGGATGCCTTGGCATGGGGCATGGTTCCCCAGGCAATAAAATCTCAAAGAACAACAACATAAAAAAATGATTGTCGATGTTGAGGTATTTAAGGGGGTGAATTAGTGGCTATGGGGAACCATAAACAAGAAACCATAGATAAGAAAGTATTAATTACCACCTTCAATATGGATTAATTTACAAGATGGGGAATAATGTTTCACCAAAGAAAGAAAGATTGCCACAATAAGAGAGGTTCATACCTCCAAGGATGTTGGGTATTTTGGTGTTAAGAATATTGTATATGACTTGCATAAATATGTTAATTGGCCCATGGTGTAGGGAAAATAATCTATTTGTACCAAATGTTGTATATTTCATTGTACTAGAAATCCTAACAACATGAAGAAAGGAATTTGAAATGAACTTACAATGTTTAAGAGGGTGTGACTACCTATAGGTGATCATTTAAAAATTCAGTAAGATGTGTAATTTGATGACTTTTAAGAAGACCATAAAAGGAAAATATGATGCAATACTGTTTTTTGAAACGGTCTCAATGCACTTTAGATTCCAAAGAGAATACTTTCTTATATATATACTTGATTTATTCACACATTTTGGATTTCAATGTGTGAGAAGTTAGATACGAAATTGAAGAGATCTTCCATATTCTGACTTGAAATTGATGGGCATAAAAAGGTGGTAAATAAGAACTTGGTTAAGATTCTGTGAGGATATAATCAAAAGAATCCAAGTACTTGGCATGAAAATTTTATTTACATACATTATTCCTATAACATGGTTGTCCATACTTCCATGAGTAATTTCCATTTTGAAATTTTTTTGGATATTTTCCACCATGACCTTTCGATAGTGTATATGGGAAACTTGAAGAAAGGAATTGACATTAATGTTGGGGATTTCATGTAACCTGATATGAAATAGAAAAACAATACTGTAGATAATCAAAGAGGAAATAATTTTTTGAAGACATAATGTGGTGTCTAAAGTCACCATTACAACACTTAAACATAGTGCATTGTGATCAGAACATCACAATGCATATTGGAAATATTGTACACAAATGATATTGGCATGATGATAATGACCCATTGGGTATGCTTTTTATAGCTTCAATATATAACCAACTTCCTTGAAATCAGGAGGATCTTTTCCATGTATAACCATTGGTGATTAGAGTTGGCTCATTCAAATATGGGTTGTAAAGTTGCCTCAAAAAGGATGTTTGACCCGACTATCCATGCATCCAAATCATAGTTGATTTCTCGGTTGGTTAATCCACCAACCAATAGTGTTCAACTACTAGTTAATTCTCTATTAAGTCGGCTTGTGGAATACTTGACCGACTGATGTAGATATTTAGTCGATCACCTTGTTGGAAAGTTAGTTGTCATTGATGTCAACTCTAGATGAACTCTAGAAGCATTGATGTCAACCCCATTCAACCTTATAAGAAGCCATGGAAATATGGATAAGTGGTTGAGAAGACCCATAGGTGTGTTCATGAAGCCCGAATGTGTTTTAGGAATAAATACATGAAGGACAGTGTAAATGCAGGTAACACACTCATTGTTACAGGTGAATCCCCCTGTGGACAAGTGGATTCCCTCTTGGTCTCTAGACCCCTAAGACCAAGACAAAAAGGGTTCTATAATTGGTCAATGACATCCTATTATATCTAATCAAGCTAATGTATAAAGAGGAAGAAGAAAAGTATGTACCTAATTAATGGCATTCGTCCATGCAAATTCCAAGTTGAGCTTCAAACCTAAGCTCCTCGATAGGTCCTGTAGAACAAACAAAGATACAATAAGATTCCTATTTTATTGAGATTTTATCAAATATAGATCTATCTAGTGAAGACAAGTTCATGTGGAACAAACATAAACTTGAAAGAAACAGGCCAAGCATGTATGTGTATTAATGAGAACAAATGAAGAGTACTTACAGACCAAACTTGATGAAGGTGCATTAGATTCTTCTAGTTCTCTTTGTCCAACCCCTTTGCTCAAGTAATCTAAAAAGATTATTGTTCAATGGTGCATCTTCTATGGAAATCCCTCATTATATAGGATTTGGAGGCTTAACCACCATGGAGAGGATCTCTCATCAGATCCACTAAGAAAGGGATCTTTAAAATATTTAGGGAGAAAATATCTCTTAACTATTTTGGGGAGGAAATATCTCTCAAGGATTTTAAGGAGGAAATATTTCAACCATCGATGAGATCCTCCACCTTTCCTAAAATATAGGAAACCAATTGTGAGGTGGATTCTCACACTTAATTACTTTCTTTTTCATGAATATTAATAATAATTCATGTGCACTTCGTTCTCACACTTAATCAATTTATTTTCCATGAATATTCATAATAATTCATGTGTACTTGGTATTTTGACCTTCATGTAATATATCCCTCCTCCATATTGACTAGGGATTATGACATAGGTTATTCCATGGTGTCAAGGTGTATGAGACACTTATATGACACTTTACGACTCTTAGGGAGGGGTATCTAGGTGTGCAAATTTCACATGTAACACTCATAGATGGTTAGTCCTCATTGTATTGTTTCTAACAATAGGTCCAGGTTGGTCGTATTGTCATTGTTTTTGGGTATCCCCGTGATGGGTGACCCACCCAGAGCACAGAAAGGTAGGAAGGGAGGTCTTACCCAACTATCCTGAATTGGAGAACCTCAGCAAGCTATAACTAGGGAGAAAGATAGACAAGACTAAGAACCTTAACAAAATGAGGGGTAACGGGAAACTTGGAACTAGAGGCATATTGGCCAGACCACCTTAACTTAACAAGGGGAGGTCCTTCCCTGAGTCATTTTTTCTTAGCCACGGGCTAGTCCAACAAACTAACAAACAAAAAAAAACAAGGGGAGGCCCCTTAACAAACTAGGGCTATAGGCCATACAAAGCACCTTAATTAACTGGGTTGGAGAGGATCTTTTTTATACATAAATATTTTGTACTTTACCTTGAATAATGGTTTGGAACATGTGTTTCCTATTAAGAGATTAAGTTCAAATCAGGAGGAAGGTAGGGTAGGGTATACACACTCAAGTAGACTTTACCAGTGAAATCCCTATATGGAGGGATTCCATGTCCCATAAACAAAAATGCCTCATACACCAATTTGAACTTTGGCTTTGTAACAACCCAAATTGATTAATTTTATGATAGTTTTTAATTTAAATTTAATTAATTATTAAAATATATTAATAAGTCTTTTATTGTTTTATTATTAAAAGGTGGGTGAAGTAATTAATGGGGAGATAAGGTTGTTGGGAATTAATGGGGAGATAAGGTTGTTGTGAATTAATGAGGGGGATTTGAGAGAGGATGATAAGAAAGAAGGGGAGGACTTGGAAGAGGCATACTAATTTTGTTTGAGGATTTTTTGAATTTCAAAAGGGAGAGGAGGAGGAGGAAATTGGAGAAATGGTTTTTGGGAAGCTCTCATGGGGCACTGTTGTTGTTGGGAATTAGGGCTCGGGGGCTAGGAAAGTGCAAGGATTCCTGGAGATAGGGAGCCATTGAGGTTGTTCCTAGTTGGTTGGGAGGTTAATATTCAGTCTGGGCAAGAACAAGAACAAGATCAAACAAAAAAGGGACTAGATAACCAACATGAAGGTAGAGGTATGTATTATAATGTTGTTTTCATTATTCTGTTATTACTGTTGATATTATTATGTTTTTATCATTAATATCATGCTATTGTTGTTGTTCTCATTATGCTATTATCATCAATATGCTACTTTATAAGGAAATAATGAATGGAATTATAAACTAAATTCATTGGGACATTTTAGAAAACATTTATTTATTTTGAGTCCCGAAAACAAACCATTTATTTTGAGTCCCGAAAACAAACCAGGCTCCACATTTGGTATCATAGCCCGGTTTTGAAGTTGAAACCTAGGATTGACCACTCACAACACTAAGATTTTTTCTTGTTTATCTACAATCCAATTTGCGTCCAATTTAGGTTGTTACAAATTGGTTCAGTGCAATGCTAACAATATCACATAAATGCATCTGAATGAAGTATTGGTAACCTGGATCCATAGTAAACAACCAAGAAAGTTTGAAATTTGGGTTTGTTACACCAGATTCTCCTCAGCAGTAGCATATACTAGACTCGAAGCAATTTCACTAGTAACTTCTCCTCTGTACACAATATTGTTGGCAAAGATGATGAAGTTTTTGGAAAACAATTTCACGATTCCAATTTATCCCAAGGGTGTCATTGTGAGGGGTAATCAAGTTTCCTCCCATATTAAGTTTGTAAATTCTTTCAAAAGCATGCTCATATAGACCACTGTAAGGACTAAAAGGGGGCACAGATTGAGCTTTTTTTGAAACAAGACTATCTGGCATGGCACATAAACAACTTCAATGGCATTGAAAAAAAAAAGCTAAGGAATTACTGGAAGGAGTAAAGGGTCAGGACCAATGTGTCTTCAATTACATTGATGAGATATCCCTCCATTACACGTGAACTATTCTAGAATTGGAAATTGTACAGTAGACCAAAGTCTTGGGTGGCTATTGAAAATATGTCACTTGTAAGGTTGTACTCTTGATAAGAGAATGGAAAGAAATGTAAATGTACCCAGTGTATGCCCTGGTGCCGAATACTAAAGGTATAGGATGTCTATTGAGTAAATACTCGAGCTATCAAATAGATTCCAGAAAGAACATGTAGATTGGAACTTGTTGTGTTCACAAAGATTTCTTCATTTGCGGCAATAGACAAATTTGAGGAAGGGGTATCCGCACTAAAGATCCTTCAACCCACTAGGATGTTTCTCTTTGATCCATAGTCTATTATAAGGTAGTTATCCCGTGGAGTAAAAGCACCATCAGATTTTGACTGATAAATTGACAATAACAACAACACATAAATGCCACAATGACTTCCATTTCCTTCGCTTCGTTGCAATTTTGATCCCTAAGAGAAGCTACGAAATGGGAAAGATTTTCATGCCAAGATGATGGATGAATATAGTGAAACTCCAAACCAACTAAAATTGAAAATAGGGCTTCCAAAAAATGCATCTGACAGTAAACAACCATTACAGGGCTCTAAGGAAGGTGTTCATGTTTTTGTCTGCAATAACGACTACAATGGTTCATTTTGGACAGACAAATCAAGGACAAAAATATCTGAAGGAATTCGTATGAAAATTCTATCATTTTCTGGCTTATCTAAATTTTATGTCAAGGAATCCGTGAATGACAATAGAAGTGTAGCAGCTAGACAACTTAAATATCATTCCAATGACTTGATGTCTGAGATGAGAAACCAAAATCTTGAAAGAGAACCATATCAGTTGTATGTTGAGGGGAATTGCAAACCATATGGTACTTCTAGTACACATGGATCTAAACTAAATATGCATCCCAAGATGGAGTTGAATGATGTAAAAGTGCAGAATAACATTATCTTACGGCAATGGCTTGGATATACTCCATGGGTAGTAGAAAAAATTAAGAATCTGCACATTTTCAATCAAATATTGGAACTAATGTAACATGCACATTCACAAGGAATGATTTTATGAAATATTTTCCCTTCTTGTTTTGTACTCTTATCATTAAACGGGGTCAAATTTCTTGAGTCTCTAGCAAGTCAAGTGAATTTCAAATGCTCCAAAAATACAATTTTCCCTTCTTCTAACCCCATAGATAACTCATCAAAGATCTATCAAAATAGAAAGAATTCTGGACAATATTTATCAACAAAAGTCATCCAAGGCCATGGTCATAGTGATAGATGTGAATTATCTAGTCAGTCTGTAAAGCCTTCTGCCACAAAAAACCCACACTCTGAACATTGCCATATTGGAGTGGATGCTAGTTTTCGAAGGAAAGGTTCAGGATATTCTTTTAGAAGTTCCTCTGTAGATCAGAATATTGGGAAAGCCTATGAAAGATACTTTATATATCCTGTAACGGAAGGTACTGAGGATGGGAAATTACTTTCAAAGAATGCACACAATCCAGGATATGAACTCATTGATGGTGGATAGGTTATGGACCAAAGTGGCCAACAATGCCAAAGTAGGATGATAGTATCAAATGGAAATGATCATAATTGAATATAAGATTTATTGTTGTTGGAGGAGAACTGGTATACCAGTCCCGAACAACTTAATGGTGGGTCAAGCTCATTCTCATATGATGTATATAGCTTATGGGTCCTATTATTTGAGTTTTTCTGTATATTTACATCATGGGAGGAACAAATGAAAGTTATGTCAAATATACACCATCCCTTTCTTCCTTCTTGTTTTCAGTCATATTATCCAAAGGAAGCTGGATTTTTCATTTGGTTGTTGCATCCATATCCCAGCTCGTGACCTAAGGCTAGGGAGAATGAAGACCATTCCTTTCTCAGTCTGTCTTTCTTTTTCTCTTCCACTCAAAAGTAAATGAGTTGTTTGTGAAATCCTGGGATGGTAACTCAGTTATGTATACCTAACCAATCAAATCAGATAAATGGTTCCTTTATTAGACTATGTCTCTGTGTAGATTATGAACGCCACTTGGAAAGATGAAATGGCAAAGTAGCTATATTCTTCTTCTTATCATAAATTGATGACCACAAATTGATGGTGTTTAAAGATTTTGTTAGTGTTTAAACTCATAGATCATTGATGGTGTTTAAAGATTTTGTCAGTGTTTAAACTCAAAGAGTCGTGGAGTGAAAGGTTCCTACAAACAAAAATATTATTAAAATAAAGGGAAATTGAAAGAGTCAATGTCATAGGAACCCGAGCCAAAACCACCCTATAGGTGGACACACTTATGACACATTCCATTGCGACTGGTAGCTCTATGAGAGGATGAAGGAATGGTGATTAAATGCTTCATAAGATCTTCAAATTAAATGTTCCTAATAGTACACACATCTTGCAAAAAAATGTAAATAAATAAATCTTTCATTGTTCTAGCTCATAGTTGGCTGAGGTGCATTCAAGATGTTGATGAGTAGCCAAAAGGTAGATAATAGATTCCATTTATTCAATTTCTCATAGATAATTTTATTAATGGACAATTAGAAATTATAATATAAGAACCCTTTTCAATTAATTTTATTACAATTTAAATTAAATGTGTAAAATAGTATATATATATATATATATATATATATATATATATAATAGATTCCATTTATTCAATTTCTCATAGATAATTTTATAAATGGACAATTAGAAATTATAATATAAGAACCCTTTTCAATTAATTTTATTACAATTTAAATTAAATGTGTAAAATAGTATATATATATATATATATATATATATAAAAGTTCTCAACATGAAAGGTTAATTATAAGAAAAATAAATAAAAGGACTAGATCACAATAATGAAATTTATTATTATTTAAGTATTTTCAAATTTGATAAAAATGTTATTATTTAAAGATAGTAAAATAAAATATACATTTTACTATTTATTTAGGATATTGAAAGAGGGACATTGATTTCATGTGAGTTATGAAAGGTTCGAATTTGTGAGAGGTCAATAAGTTGTAATCTATCTTGTTGTTCTTTTGTTATGAGTGGAGACGAATGATGGTTCCCCCACATAACTCTTATGTGTTGTGGACACGAAAATATGTGGTTCTATGCAACACCATTTGTTTTCCCAAGAGAGGTGGTTAGATGAATCTTGGTCAATTAATGAAAACACAACCAATTGTTTTTGAAGAAATTGATATGGGGTGAAATATATGGAAGTTTTGCCATCTTAGGAGTATAGTTTATGCACATGAGATGCCTCTGTAATTAAGTGTGGGTGGGAAAGAGTCTTGACCCTAGAAATGGTGTAATTTCGAGTTTTCCATAGAAAGAATTATGGATTATATTCAATATTTATTCATGTTAGTATCGTGACATTGACAACATAGTGTTCTAGCGGGTACTTATGTTAGTTCCATAATATTATAAAAATTCAAGGGATACTGTAAATGAGCCTATGTTGTGAACCCATAAGTTAAGATTAGAATGATAAGTGAAATATCGTGACCATACCTTTAATTATAGCATATTGTGTAAAGGGGTATATTGACAAATTTCTATTGACTAATATGATGTTGAGTCAAATCATGTTTAATTGTGTTGTTGACTTAATCGTACCAAAGTAGTGGAGTTCACATATACCTTCTGAAGGATTGGTAACTCTAGTAAGAGGGGTGATAAGTACATTAGCTAACACTAGTTGATTAAGAACAAGGAATGAAGAGAGTGACCATGGAAGGAGTTGATGTGATTTAGAGAGACCACTTTGTGACAAGGGGACACCCCTTTGGGAATAGGAAATACTGTCGCCCTTAAATATATTTGGTAGTAGCAATTCCAATGGGTTGTGATGGATTATTATGCACAAGCCCTTTATAAGAGGGGATAACTATCTAAATGTGATCTCACATCTTGAAATGCATTAATAAATATAACAACTACTTGCTCACTAAGAAGGATTTATTTTCTTTCTTGTGAAGAAAATTTGTTTAGAAAATGAATGTTAGAAATGTGATTCCCATTGTTAAAATTATCTCATAGTAAGGGGATAGTACTTGAAATTTCTATAAAGGGAGAAGAAAGGGGCAAGATGCGAGAGTTGATAAGTATCATGTAGGTATAGAGATGATACTTTTGAGACATACATAGTACACTTGTGAGAAATGAACACCTTAATGACAAGGACTAACTAATTTGGAATGAACTGTTATTGTGAATTTATTCTTGATCTAAAAATGTTTGCTAACCCACATACCAACATGGTGTTTTTTGTGAATAGAAACATTTGTAAAGAGTGAATTGTTGATAGAAATCATGATTTTCTTCAACTATGATGAAAGTAATTCTATACCCGACAATTAATTTGGTTGAAGATCTAATGCATATAACTAAGAACCGAGTGAGATTAGGGACAATGACTAAACAAACCTTGAAGTGATGACATCATATAACAATCAATTAGTGGTTCCTTAATCTATGTTCATATTAAAAAAAAAAACACTTTTATATGTCAATCTCATATGATGGCATATGTATTGTAAATATAGAGTAATGCATCAAAGTCAGTAATGATTGTTTATAATTATCAATGTCCAAAGTGGGATTGTATGTATGACATGATGGAATTTATATCAAACTCAATATAAGATTCACTTAACTACAAAACCGATGATGAGATAAGGTTCTAACTAGTGAACAAACAAATAGACTATACTTTATATATGGGGGCCATATATGGAACTTAGGCAGAATAAATCTATAACAGAATTGTGTCTTTTCATTAATTAAATTACATATGATAATAAAACATATTCAATACATGGTAAGGTGCTTACAAAATAGGGGTAGTTGTAAATAATATAGTAATAGCCTCAACATTTTTTTAATCAGTGAAGGTACAATGGGACCAATATAGAATAGGGTTTGATATCATAGAAGACACATATAAGATGTGTCATGAATTTTTCCTTTATATTGAGAATGAACATAACTTCGGGAATAAATTTTGTTTTAAAAGGGTGGGTGTATGCAATGCCACCTTTTGACTTAGATAAAAATTATTACTTAAGGCCTAATCACCTTTTATTTTCTAACTGTGAAACTATTAATGATACACTTTATGTTTTAAGACATATGAACCTATGTGAATGTCAATTCTATGAATGTTTAACGCTATTTGAATTATGATGGATACTATGCAATCTATTTATAACTTGAAAATTTTGACATTTAAAGTTGTTGGTACGTACTTACCGGGTTGAGATTACGATAAAATGCATTCACATGATGATAATGCATGGATATGTATGAGTTGTGTTATAGACTAATCTACAGGTCAAGAGGTTATGAAATAGCCAAAGAATAATGATGATAAAAGTTTGATGTAATGAACATCAACCAGGAAACACTATGGTATAAATTGTGTATGTGAAATTATATTGGTTCAAATGCATTGCTATGATATGTGGACAAGTGAAGGTTTTTAGGTGACGAGACTGGCTAAAACTAAATATGCGATGACAAAATTACTAGCAACACAGTGCCACTGTATGTTCCATGGTAGGGTGTGGAACCTAGTACTATTAAGAGGGGTGGAGACATTTCCCACTATGTATCCTCTGAAAAATGGAGTCTTGGGAGGATGGTGTTAGATCACACTCCCCTAGACATGTGATGATGACTATCAGTTGCCTGTTGGAGAAGCTTGGTCAAGAGAGTTGACACTTCTGCTTACGGGTTCTATTTGGAGTTAAGTCAATATAGTTGACGCTCCAAGATTGTCCTGTAGATGAAGGATAAGGATGGAAGATGGAAGTAAGTTAGGGAGGAAGGATGAATAGAAGTAGTTGAGAGTATGTGTGGATTTCACCTTATAGAAGAAATTCTTGATTTCCTCTTTTTGAATATATATATATATATATATATATATATATATATATATATATATATATACTTAACTAAACTAAAATTATCTAAGTGAATGTAGCTTGTACTAAATTATTGTAAATGATGAATTTCATGAACATTTAAATAGTTTACTATCTTTTATGAAATGAATGGTTTTGTTGATTGGATTGGATGCATACAAGAATTACATTAGGTATGCTAATTATTTTCATTAGTACATGTATGAGTCTTGTATGTGCTAGCTACACATGTATGCCTTACATATGTACACTAGTATGTATAAGTGTTTTAAATTGATGATGTTGATTATTTGATGTGGATGTATGAATCATGTATCGTTACCCTTGTATTGTAAATTACTCTAACTTTGGGACAAAGTATCATGAAGGGTGGGTGTATGTGACAACCCAAATTGATTAATTTTATCATAGTTTTTAATTTAAATTTAATTAATTATTAAAAAATATTGATAAGTCCTTTATTTTTTTATTATTAAAAAGTGGGCAAAGTAATTAATGGGGAGATAAGGTTGCTGGGAATTAATGAGGGGGATTTGAGAGAGGAGAATAAGAAAGAAGGGGAGGACTTGGAAGAGGCATATTAATTTTTTTTGAGGATTTTTTGAATTTCGAAAGGGAGAGGAGGAGGAGGAAATTGGAGAAATGGTTTTTGGGAAGCTCTCATGGGGCACTGGTGTTGCTGGGAATTTTGGGCTCAGGGCTCAGGGGCTAGGAAACCTCAAGGATTCCTAGAGATAGGGAGCCAGAGAGGTTGTTCCTAGTTGGATGGGAGGTTAATATTCAGTCTGGGCAAGAACAAGAACAAGATCAAACAAAAAATGGACTAGATAACCAACATGAAAGTGGAGGTATGTATTATAATGTTCTTTTCATTATTCTTTTGTTACTGTTGATATTAGTATGTTGTTATAATTAATATGTTGTTATTGTTGTTGTTATTATGCTATTGTTGTTGTTCTCATTATGTTGTTATCATCAATATGTTGTTGTATAAGGAAATAATGAAAGAAATTATAAACTAAATTCATTAGGAGATTTTTTAAAACATTTATTTATTTTTAGTCCTAGAAAAAAACCAGGCTCCATAAACTTGACCATAACCTTAAAAATAGATTATTATTATTATTAATTAGATAAGATAATTTAATCATAAATTTATTTCTTTAATTTTATTTTTTTCTCTTTTAATCGCGTGGTGAACTATTTTTCTATGAATGTGGTGTTGAATTTAACGAAATGGAACTATAATGCTAGTGTTCTCATTTCCAAGACTGAGGATAACGATTTTAATTATGTGTGGTGCGTGTTAACAACCATGCTTTTTTTATTTACTTTAGTATTTTGAATTTATTTGGTTATTATATTAAATTAATAAATATGAAAGTATTTCATCTTTTAATTGTATATAGATTTTTATATTTTCATTAAAATATTTAATGTTTTAATAGTAGATTTTTCCCTTTTCAGGTGTACAATATGGGGTTGCTAGGAAGCATATAGAATCAATATATATTTATGGTATTATATGGAACTATATAGAATCGATATGTCATTGCGAGAGTGATGTTGAAGAGGATATAAAAATAAAATAATCATTTAATCTATAGTTGGTAGGTTGTTTTTATTAGAAACTTTTATTTCATATTTATTTTTTATTAATATATAAAATTTATCATTGAAATTATATGGGGTATGATGTTTTATTTAAAGAATTATCTTTCAATTGAAGAGAATTTGTTGGAAAAAATGATAGATATATATTAAAGTTATATATATATATATATATATATATATATATATATATATATATATATATTTATTTATTTATTTATATTTGTGGGTATTTTATTTTTATATTTTAAATCACATTTATTATATTTGTATTTTATTTTAGTTTTGTTATTCAAAATGTTCTTGCAATGTTTATATAATAATTTTACATTTAATGATCTCTTTGCATCCATTAGTCTCTCTCAACCCTTTAGTTATAATGATGAACTTTAAAGGAGATAAGGGGCATCCATGTCTTAATTTCCTAAAATAACTTCACATTTTCTGATTTCTTTGCATCCATTAAAGAGTCTTTCTCAGCCCTTTAATTATGAAGAAATTTAGAGGAGAAAAGGGGCATCTATGTCTTAGCTTCCTATGATAACTTTACATTTGGTGATCCTATTTATATGTTGTTTTATATCTGTATTAGTGAACATTTTATATATCTATATTTTTATTCATATTCATTATATTTTCTCATATTTTAGGTATTATGTTTTTTGAATTTTGTATTTTATTACATGATGTTTGTTTTCTCTGTATTAAATATTTATGTGACAATGTTTTAGCATATGGCATGACCAATTAAAAAAAACATGTTGTTAAATTTCATAATGGATAGAAGAAAATCATCATGGTTGAGGCATATGAAGAAAAGTTTTGGGAATATGGAATGTCTCCTTGCACTAAAAGGAACATGGATCAACCATTCAATCGGGAGGTTAGATTCCAAAATAATTTTCAAAAATTTATTTTTTGATGATTAGTTCAAGATAAAGACATGAGGGGTTGCCTTATTTATTATGATAAATATGAAGAGAAAATTTTAAATATGCATTGATTGAAGTTTTGACTAGTGAGCTAGTGTATGATATTCACAAGAATAACTATAAGATTCTTTTTAATCTAGAATTTTATGTATCATAGTGTGCACAAGTATTATATCAAGTCTGGTACACCTTAGTGGTAATTATGGATGATTGTACTACCTTTTATTTCTTTGATTTACATTGAAATATAGAACAAAGATTCTATGAAAACATAGGTGATAGAAGATCATGTGAAACCCTTGAATGCATTAAAAGTATTAAGTTGTTTTTCTACCTTGCTTATTTGAATTACAAGAATTCATCAATATGAGGAAAACAAAAAAGAAAAAATCGCTATCATACAAAATCATCCCAGTTAGCTTGGGAAAGTTTTCCTCTTTTCTTATTCATACCTTTCTATCATGTTTTTGAAGATCCTTTTGAATCTTGAATGAATATTTTGTTTAGAAATGTAGAGACCTGCCATTAGAAAGTAACATCTTCATTTTTAAGAATGTTGATGAGGAAACCAACATACTAAGTCGCAATGAAACATATCTTTGTTTTGATTTAGAATCTAACACGATGATAAATCTTATGATTCTATTAAATTTCAGGTGGAAAAAATTATTAGTGATGCCCAGACTGTTCATTCATGGTATAAATATATGAGAAAGTTCAGAGCCATAGGGATCCAAGAAATTGAGAAGAGGATTTGTATCCTTTCTCTTTTGTATATTATGTATTTTGTAAAATTTTCTTCTTTTCAAATGGAGTAATGGATGGTTGGAATCTTTGGAAGAATAGACGAGTATTTCCAAAGAAGAATATGGAATTCTAGGTTATTTAATGGCTTTTGTCCTATAAGTAAAATGGTTTTATTTTCATTATAATATCTTCATATTCTTTGAATAATTGATTATGCATTGATTTAAATTAGCTTTACTCATTTTTATCAATACATGGTTAATTTCTATCATTTATGTATTAATTTTTTCAATCTTTAAGAATCTATTATCCCAAAAGTTCTTCCTAGACCATATGATGAACATATTTTGTTGAAACTATATGAGAAAACAATTAACTCTTTGGATTTTGTTCTTTTATAGATTGTGCAATGTTAATATTGTTTCTCATATAATTTTTTAATGTGAAACTTTATTTCTATTGAATTAGCTTTAGACTATTATGCATATAATTTTTTATATCATGTTTTTCTTTATGTTGTTCATTATCTTTTGGTTTAGTTTATATCTGTGACTGATCATCTATTCAAGTATTTTGAGTTTACATTTGATGCTAGATGGTTGGTAACACCATTCCCGAGAATTGGAATTTCTTTCATTTTTAGTTATTGGACATTTCAAGGTCACAAGATATATAATTATTTGTCTTTATGTTGTTATAAAATCGCTCCAGAATATGAAACACTTCCTTGAATTTCTTCGGGAAGTATTATGATTTCTTTTGTCATAGGTTTACACTTGGCACAGGTTAAGAGGATCTCATACAAATACAAATATATGAATTTAGCTTAGTATTGATGATCAATGAGAGGTTAGTAAGTGCATTGCTATCTTTTATTCAGATTTGTGTATATATGAATGAAACGATGATTGCATTAATTAGTTTTGATTGTTTCTGTGTGATTGTTTCAATTGTATTTACTCAGTATTTATTAGTTTAAAATATTTAAACATTAAAAAAAACAAAAAAAATTATGTTCTTACTTTATCTTATTTTGAAACATTATTATAAACATTCATTTTCTCAAGATTTCAAGTAAACCTTGTAAATTGTATATAGATTTTTTATAATCATTTGTATATTCATGTTTCTTTTTAATAAACATTAGTAAGTAATATATCATTTGTTAGAATCATAGATTTTAGATTAGTTTCATTTCTTTTATTATTTTTAGGACTTTAGTTGACCAACAGAGCCATTAAACCTGTCGGGACATTTCATTCCAAACGGCTTGGGTTATTTAGACAGCCCCGGTTCGGATTTGACCTTCTAGTTGATAGTGTGTCACTTATGCCCGTAAAAAAATGGCGCTAGAAGGAGGGCTGAGTAAATTTAATGATTAAATGTTTTACCCCTCATCCTATCATAATTCCATATTTATAAATTGTTCTTTTGTATCATATTGAAATGCACTAGAAGTTAGGCTAGACTGACAAGATGGCCTTGTAGGATTCTTTGTTTTGAATGTATTTAATTCCCAATGGCTCCCCAAATCACTGTGTTGGAACATGATTTGCACTTCTCATTACCTGATATTCCCAATGACACAGTCTCTCTCTTGTCCAAAATCACCTTTGATGGTGGGGGAGATGTATCTGCAAAACACCATCTTAACAAGTTTTGGTGTAAATGCAACAAGCATGATATTTCTGATTTAAAGGTTTTATGAAAAAAAATTTCTTTCACTTTCAAGGGGCGGATTAAACATTGGTTTGAGTCTTTTCCAACATATCACACTATTGATTGGTTTCAGTTTGTAGATGATTTTTTATATGCTTTTGAAAAATATAATTACAATCAATTATGTGAAGAATTTTAGACTTTACTAATCAATGGCAAATCATCTCCAAAAGGATTTTCAACAAGAATCCATCATGTTCTCTGTAAATTTAATCTTGATGACATATCATTTTTACTAAATCTCCTCTATGATGCTTGTGTCCCTTTCATCCAGTTACATTCAATCGTGAATGATGAATTGGTTGCAAATCCTATCACTTAATTGCGAGAAGAATTTTGTTCACAGGATGAGAGGAATCCATCCAAAAATTTTGAACAAGCAAGGGAGGTAGAATCTATTGAAAAGGTTCTTACTGAAAATGAAATTGGTTTTTCCTCTGAATCATTGTATATTCATTCCTCAGCCATCGTGGAAGAAGATTTGATGTTGGGTCAAGATGAATGCCCATATTTTTCTATCCCTTTCTCTAATCAATACTTAATTTAAGTTATTGAAGAACACTTAGGTGACAAAAACGATCTTAAGCATTCTAACATTCCAATGAAACTGATTAGAAATGTAGATCTACAATTGGAAGAAGAAACCTTAAACCCTCATCTACAAATCATACCTTCTCCACAAGAAAGATGAGATGCTTGTCATGAAAGTTTTGAATTATTTATCATACAGGAGACAAATTTAGATGATCATATTATGTTGAAGAATTTATCACCAAAACATAGTGAAAGTTTTAAGGAAAGTAAAGAGGAATGTCTTGAGAATACCATTGTTAAATATCATAGCTCAAGATATTCTTTTCATGTGGTCATTTTTTATTCCTTTTACTTTTTATATCCCGATCACTTCTTAGATTTTGGTGGACTTGATACTTTAACCACAATATCCTACTCTTTGTTATTAGAATCAAATCTTTTCGATATGCCAAAATTTGTTGAAATTAATTCCAAACATAAAATTTATGAAGTTCGATTTAATCCTCTTTCACTTTCGTCACTCACATGGAAAAATGACATGTTGCAAGAAGATTTTACATATTTTATTGCTGAAAAAAAAAATGCACTTATTCTTATGGAAATCAAATATTCTATTCATTCTTTGATTAGTTTGAATTTTAATGTTTATGCTTCACAGTTTGAAACAATCAATATCATCAAAGGAAGCGTTCAAACCAATGATCTAATTGATGTCATGAATCCTCTTATGATGTGTTCCCCATTGATATATCCATTTCGTCAAAGTCATAGTTTGCATCCTAATTTTTATGACAGGATCTTAGAATGGCTTAAAGATTCATATCTAAAAAATATTCATAATAAAGATAAAGTTGTGATTTCTTTGTTTCTACCTAAATATCTAGGAAGTAAGCATTACATGATTTTTTTAAATCCTCCATGTGAAGAAATTGATGAACACTTGGAGAATTGTGAGGAGGATGGGGCACTTTGGACTTGGTTGATGGTTATGTCAGGTCCCCATAATATTGACAATTTTTCCAAAATTACTTACACTCTTCCATGCCATTATGACCCATATCATGACCAGATTGCAGAGCGGTTGGAGGATTCATACACCAAGAGGTTTCAAAAGAATGGTAAGGTCATCCTTGTTTTATTTTTAAAAGAATATATAGGAGGTAAGAATGACATATTTCTTTTGTATCTGCAAATACTACATTCTTTTATTCTAATTTTCGACTTTCTATGCCTTGCAGGATTGAAGATGCTCTTGTGGTTGCACTAGAAATACGATTTTACTTAGCATTTTGATCTATTTCGTAGTTTAGAGTAGGTTTAGGAGTAGGTTTCATTTATTTTTATTTCTCAATATTTCTTTGTGTAATAATGCAGTTATGAACACAAGTGGTGTAACATCCCACTCTGGCACACTGAGAAAACTTATTCTTTGAGGACACTTGCTCGCAAGTGATCCAAACTATTATGATATTAAAACATTTGTCCTTGATCATGATTCATTATGGTAGATGACATGATGTTTTACGGATTTGACATAGACAGGTGCTATTGACTCAGTTTTACTGAGTGTGCAGGGTTTTGGACCTTGAGGATGCAGAGGCATCAACGGAACCCCTTGGACTCTGGATTGAGTCAGGGAGTGTGATATTGGGGTTTGATTGTTTTAGTATTATTTTAATACATTTGATAGGATGATATGATGTGGACATGTTATGACATGTTTCTTAATGATGTAGGCTAACGATAGCTTGTCGACTAGACTCACATATGGAGTAAAGGGGCCACACATGACTACCAGAGAGGTTGAGGGAGAGGCGTGGACAACAGCCCTGCCATAGCCTACTGGCATTCCCGTCGTGGATCGAACTGTAGGCTGACGATTACCTAGTTCGAGAGGACCCACGATGCCGTGAGGGCGGACTGTGACAGTCGCTCGTGATAATTCTAAGGGGCGTGCAATAAAGCGGGGGCCTTATTCCTTAGAATCCCTTAGTCTCCCACAATTTCACCTGGCGGAGTGTTGACTCCAGGGGTTATTGATGTATACTAATCAGTCAAAAA
The DNA here is from genome assembly GCA_009831015.1 of Picea engelmannii. Lineage (NCBI taxonomy): Eukaryota > Viridiplantae > Streptophyta > Pinopsida > Pinales > Pinaceae > Picea > Picea engelmannii. The sequence goes on from ML787263.1 coordinate 111,432, forward strand.
GCGAGTGGCACCCTTGGAGCACGTGGTGCATCCTGAAGGGCACGTTGCGCAAAAGAAACAAAAAGTCAAGTGACACCCTTGAAGCACGTGGTGCATCCTGAAGGGCACATCGTGAAAAAGAAACAAAAAGGTGAGTGACACCCTCAGAGCATGTGGTGCATCCTGAAGGGAACATCGCGTTGATGATGATAGAAGGAGGAACCTAGATGGCCCTAAGATAGACAACACTTTAAGAAATTTTAAAACAACTTCCCTAATTAAAATGTCGCCTAGTTCAAAATCTAAGTCCTAAGTCTAAAACTTCGCTAGGGGTAAACTTTTGTCTACCCTTAAGAAAATATACCTTATAAAAATAAAATAATAAAATTTAAACTAAAAACCACTTAAGTAATAGTTTTGGTCTTCATAAATTTTTGGGGGGTAAAATGAAGAAAGTAAGAATTTAATTAAAAGAAAAAGTGGATATAAAGTGTCAAGAAGAAATTATTTTATTTTAACATTTGATAGTTTAAAAAGATATTAAATTATTAATAAAAAGGAAAGGAGTAAATTTGTGCAACTGCCATTTTTGGCTCTAATAAAAAGGGGAAAGAAGGGAATGATAAAAATTAGGAAACTAAGGAATGGAGGAAACATAATAAGGGAAAGAAAGGAACTTATGGTAAAAAGTGAGGTCAACTTATTAACGAATCTGCAATAAAGAACCTTCTAAATTGAACTAAATTAGCAACATCATTTTAGGGAAAGTATTTAAAACCTGTAAGAGAATCTAGGGATACCTAGGAGTAAAATAAGGAGTAACTCTAGGTGGGTGAGGGAAATAAGACAATTTAATAAATTAAAGAAAATAGTTAATGGAGAAAGGTGGGGGATGAACGACACTTGTACGAAAGAGAAATTTTTAGATGATTTTATTAAAACTTAAAGTAAATGAAATTTGGGGAAAGTGGGAAATTCTAAAACTCTATAAAAGAGAGGAAGGAGGAGGAAGAAGGGGATCGACTGTTAGCGTAACGTTACGTTGCCGGATTTGTGACTTGACTGATTACTTGTGGGGAGTTGGGATTTCACATCTCGGATAGGAGTGGTAGCTCGACCTTGTGAGGCGAGCTGGGAGCTAGACATACCATCTGGATAGTGTGTGGCCCCTTTGCAACTCAGGGGGCTAAGGGGGAAGTAGAGTACCCCTAGCGATTGGCTGGGAGGTACTGGTGTAGTCTCAACGGTCAGCGAGCAGGAGCGACATGGAGCGCAGGACGTCATTCGAAGCGGGTGACAAGGCAACGATATGATTTTTTTTAGTAGAATAGAATGTGTTATGATTTCTGTTTTAGCAGATGCAAATGGATTGATTAGCTATTTTTATTTATCTACTCTACATTTTATGTATTGTTGGATAATTTAAGCTTTCATTTTTATGCATGGATGGATAAACTTACTCTGCATTTTATGTGTAGTTGAACAATTAAACTTGCGTAGTTGGTTGATCTCTTCGCCAATGGGGGTGTTTTCCCTTACTTTTCCCTAGCTTCATATTGGACTTAGAAAAGAGCTTTCACCCTGCATTTTGGAACCCTTTCCTTGATAGTTTATCTACGCACATCCTGATGTTGCCTCTGCATTTATGGGCATGGTTCCCCTTAATCATCTCTTACCCTGTTTTTTTTCTTGTCTTCAAACATGTCTCTTCTTCGGGCGTTTTTGGACCTCTGCAACCTTTTTATTATTAGGCGTACCAATCTTAGCTCAGGTATTTTTACTGTGTGAACCCTTCCTACCACCATGCGTTAGCCTTGGGCTCAACGATTTTATATTCTTTCTAAGGACCGAACCCTCTCCTAGATCTCCCATGGGTTGTTTCTGTTTGTAGTGTTTTGTGCTTGACTTTCTACTTCTAGTTGTGGTTGGGTTGTGCATCTTGAAGGGATATGATGTCACATTTTGGGTGACACAAATGCAACTGGTCGTGACTAGAACCATGCCAGCTATAACCTCCCATCGTAGCCTCTTCCTCCATCTTTGGGCTGTACATTACCAGAGGTATTTGTCCGCATTTAAAATTTTGGATGTGTAGTTTTACAGTCTTGGCACTCATTGTTAGTTAATGAATTGTTGTATATATCTAAGGGCATTTTAGTGGCAAATTCATTCTGCATCAGATATCTATATTTTACCTCTGCCAATTTTAGATAAAATTTTGAATTCGTCCTGTTTGGCAAATGGTTCTGTAATTGTTATATAGATAATACCACTATTTATTACATGGAAATAAAACTATTAAATTGGATTTCATTCTCTAATGGGCGTTTTGGCATTTTTCTTTTCATATGATTAGTTGGAGAAATTCGATCTGGCAATTTTGAGCTAGCCTTTCGTTCCTAGCAATCTCATTTGTGAGTTTAATTCTAAATTTTCGTTTCTGAAATTCGTTCTGGCAACCTTCAACGATTATTCACCACTCAAAACAGAAAATTCTTCTATAACTTTAATTCGGACGGTTGAACTCAGATTTGGATGTTGACTCAGCCAAAATAATTTATAAAATTAGAAGATTGATTCATGACGAACTGATGGTTAAATCCCAACTTCATCATGTCAAAGTTTCCAGGGATTTCTAGGATTTTCATTGAAGTTTCTAGAGGTTTCCACTAAGCTTTCCTGTGGCTTCCTTATTTCTTGTTACTTGGATTTCCAATTGACATTAGATCCTTTTTGAATGTCATTAGAAAATCTCCTTTATTTTTTCTGTTTTCTATTTCTGACTGTGGTGGAAAATAGCTAAATTTGTAAGAATATTGACTGCTTTGCCAAAATGATTGGTAGATTACATAAAGCAAGCAATCTACAGAAATACACTATTGCTAGTTGACCTGAATTTAAAATGTTGTTATGCTTTGGGCCACAATGGTCTTCTTCCATTATTTTAGGGTTATGAGCTAATGGAAGAGTTAGTTTCCGAATATTTTCACCTTTATTTATTACAGCTCCAATTTGAGCTTTAGTCTTAAAATTGAGGTTGGACATGTCTCGACCCTTACCCCTCACGTTATGTATAATCGTTCTAACTTCCATATTTCCACTAAATATTTACTTACTATTACTGGCTATCGATTTATAAATTTAGATCATTGAGTCAATGTTGATGTTAATGTTATTATTGTTTTAGGGTAATGATTAGTGTAAATTAATGCTTAATGTATGCTTATGGAAATGTTAATGCTAATGTTATTATGGTTTCTGGTAATGATTAATGTAATGTAATTCTTAATGTTAATGCTTATGGTAAAGTTAATGTCAACATTATTTTGTTTTATGGTAATGATAATGTAATGAAACACTTAATGATAATGCTAATGGTTATGGAACTATTAAAGGTTGATGTTGTTATCGTTTTATGGTAAGGTTAATGTAATTGTCATAGATAACATATCAGTTGGAATGTGTTCGTCATTTTATGTAGTTATTGTAATGTAAAAGGAAAAATGGTTGTTATTTTATGGTAGTGATGATGAAATTAATTATCATTGATAGAAGATAAAATATAATGTCTTGAACTAAGTCCAATAAGTTATTATGATTTAGTAAATGGGGATTTACAATTAGTTGAAATTTCCTTAGTAATGGAATTTGCATTTAATTGGATTTGAAATTAATTGAATTTACAATTAATTGACTTGCACCTCCGTAGAGGACATGGTTGTTCCTTAACTTCTGTTGTACTTGGATGTATACATTTTATTGCTTGGTTTGCTGGTGTCGGGCAGGATGTAGACACCTCCATGTTCCTTAGAACAGTCGTCAGCCATGAGACCTTAAATGGTTAAAATCGATGAGACCCTGGTCTTAAGCATTGCTTATGTGTCTTGGAGGTCCTAATCATTGCAGGGTAGGATGGGCAGGTAGTCAGTCTTATTTATAGTCGATTGATTGTCATTTAATGCTTGCGGATACTTGATGTGTGTCTTAGGTCGTCATGTTGTGTTGTCATTGTATGTGTCTTGTTCATCATCAGGTGGCGACGCAGATTTGGATGTGTTTATTACCCTTGTATACACACACACACACACTTTTAAGAAAACAAAAAAAAATGGCACTTGTTATAAGAGGTTTGTCGACGTAACGAGAAGGTTCGTTACAAGTGGGTACACCAAGAGAACCATAATATGAATGTTGTTAGGGAAGTCCACTTTAAATCTTTTTCTCTCTTCTTTTCATTGAATATTTCTTTAAAAAAACATAGTATCATCATGGAAATTTTAAATGGAAAGTAAAGAGATAAGTAAATTTGTACTATCAATTCAACCCTGACCCAAGGTGCCATGAGTAGGACTGTACTCGTATTAATAAGGATTTTTCTATTTTCTTTTAGTCTCTTTTATTTTTAATAAGAATGCTTGGTCAAAGTAGCATCTCATGCATCACTATCTTAAGAAAAGAACTTTCTCACACATGATATTTTATATGATTTAGTTCTTCCTTTATTTTACAGTGAAATGCCAATGGATCCAAAATCTTAAGTTTATCTTTGGCCAAAATCATTTCCTGAAAAGTTTTCTTTTGCTATTTTGATTTTTTGTACTTCTGATTTTGAATCCCATTAATAAAATTTGATTTGGTTTCTTGTTTGTTTTTGTTTTCTTTGATTGCTTTGAATGAGTTTTCTTCTTATTTGTCTTTTTGAATCAATATATTTCTAATCAAAGAACTATTGTCAAAGGAAGCATTTATTTTAAGACTTGCGTTTTTCAAGCAAATTGAAATAGTTCAAAGAGGTCTTGATATTAAGATATAGCTCAGACAATTGATTTTTAAGTCAATTGTCACTTTCATTTTTTCCTCAAATTGTCTTTGCTAGAGTATTACACCAGAGATATGATTTAAATCTTTGAGAATTACGATGATCTTTAAACTTTTTACACTGTCCATATTCTTAAGGAAACACTTTTAAGTTCTTCCCCATTCTCTAAATGAGTTCTTAAAGGAAATCTAAAATCTCTAGACCATGTTAAAAATTTCAGTATTGAAAGCAAATAAATAACATGATCAACTATTCACCTGTATTGCAATTAACCTCCAGTATCACCCCCCTCTCTTTGTCATCAAGAAATCTATAATTGTATTATTATTTAAAAGTGGCATAAGATGATTGGAAGAACTTAAGTGTGGGAAGTGTGTGTAAACCCATTAGGGTACTGAATAGGCTCACTGGCAGTGGCTAAATGCACATATTATACTAAGACAACTTCGTCAGGGTACTGAACAGGACTGCTAGCAGCGAAGCAATGTTGGGTTGAGAGGTAGAAGGTATATGTTTTTAAATTAACTTTTATGGAAGTATACATAATATGGATACATCTATTAGATGTTATTAAATCATTTGAGTGGTTTAAATGACATCCCCGCTGAGACTATGGACGCCTGCTGGCAGTAGTGGCTTTGTCAACGTTATTGAATTTTTTTATAAATATCATGACTCTTTGATTAAGACATTATTTTAGGTTATAATCCCCTGCAAAGAAAATTCTATTGTCTTGTTATAACATTGAGCTTATCCTAATACTATTGGCAGCGCCCCTGTGGGGCTTTCCTCATTCCCTTGGCATGTAGATAAGACAAACAGTGATCATGGTGATGATGAGGCAACAACCACACCAGAGCTCAGAGATGCCTGTCTTCTGCAACTCAAACTCGGAATGAGTCCATCCCCAGCTAAAATCGTAGATATTCATGAGGAGTAATGTGAATCGATCTGCCATTAAGGTTATCTTCTTAGTGAATTGCACGTCCATCCTCTTCACTCGTGTGGGAGGACACGACCCATCAGCTTGGCTGCTCTGGCTTGCTCCCATCCTTAATGGTGAGGGGATGGGAGTTGGTGGCATGTATTTAAGGCCCTACTTGACTCAATACCACGTGGCTCGACTTCTCTAGGTGGCACCCCATTCGAGGTGTTTATAACTTATAGTTAGTTTAAATTCATTTTTTATTTTATTGTTCTAGATTTTGTTTTATTCACAATTTTTAGGTTATTAATTTAGGTTTCTTTTTGTTTCGCAAGTTTCTATTATTAGTTATTTGGTATGGATATGATCATGGATTGATTTTATTATCTAAATACGTTCAAGTTGATTGATCCAAAAATAATATTGGATTGCTGCAAATACATTTATGAGAAACAACAGATAAAATTTGAAAATGCATCAAGAACAGAGACACGATTTTGCAAGACTGATTGCAGCCAAACCGTGAGGAATTTGAAGAAACAATTGAAAACCCATCTCCCAAATGAATCAATTTAGCTTCCTCTTTAAAATTTTCCCCAAAACATGCATGATTTGAGAGATATGTGTGTATCTTTATGAGGAAAATTTGAGGTGGCAGAAATCATTAATGATGCCCAGACTTCTCATTCATGGTATAAATATATGAGAAATTTCAAAGCCATAGGTATCCATGTAATTGAGAGGAGGATTTCTATCCTTTCTTTTTTATATATTATTTATTTTGTAATTTTTTCTTCTTTTCAAATGGAGTAATGGATGGTTGGAATCTTTGAGAGAATGGACGAGTATTTTCAAAGAAGAATATGGAATTCTAGGTTGCTTAATGGATTTTGGCCTGTGAGTAAAATTGTTTTATTTTCATTATAATATCTTCATATTCTTTTAATAACTGATTATGCATTGATTTAAATTATCTTTATTCATTTTTATCAATACATGATTAATTGCTATCATTTATATATTAATTTTTTCAATCTTTACGAATCTATTATCCCAAAAGTTCTTCCTGGACCATCTGATGAACATATTTTGTTGAAACTATATGAGAAAACAATTTACTCTTTGGATTTTGTTCTTTTGTAGATTGTGCAATGTTAATAATGTTTCTCATATAATTTTTGAATGTGAAACTTTATTTCTATTGAATTAGCTTTAGACTATTTTGCATATAATTTTTTACATCATTTTTTTCTTTATGTTGTTCATTATCTTTTGGTTTAGTTTATATTTGTGATTGATCATCTATTCAGTTATTTTGAGCTTACATATGACAGTAGATAGCTGGTAACACCATTCCTAAGAATTTGAATTTCTTTCATTTTCAGTTATTGCACATTTCAAGGTTACAAGATATATAATTATTTGTCTTTCTGTCGTTATAAACTCGCTCCAGAATATGAAACACTTCCTTGAGTTTCTTTAGGAAGTATTATTCTTTCTTTTTTCATAGGTTTACACTTAACATAGGTTAAGAGGATCTCATGCAAATACAAAGAGATGAATTTACCTTAGTATTGTTGATCAATGAGAAGTTAGTAAGTGCATTGTTTTCTTTTATTTAGATTTGTGTATATATGAATGAGACGGTGATTGCAATAATTAGCTTTGATTGTTCATGTCTCAATGTTTCAATTGTATTTGATTATTATTTATTATTTTAAAATATTTAAACATTAAAAAAAACAAATAAATAAATTGTTCTTACTTTATCTTATTTTGAAACATTATTATAAACATTCATTTTTGCAAGATTTCAAGTAAACCTTGTAAACTGTATATAGATTGTTTATAATCATTTGCATATTCACATTTATTTTTAATAAACATGAGTAAGTAATATTTCATTTGTTAGAATCATAGATTTTAGATTAGTTTCATTTCTTTTATTATTTTTAGGACTTTAGTTGGACAACGAATCCATTAAACTTGTCGAGTCATTTCATTCCAAATGGTTTGGGATATTTAGACAACCCTGGTCCGGATTTGACCTTCTAGTTGATGGTGTATCACTTACGGCCTTCAACAAGAAGGTACATGGTTTATAGTTCTTGATGTCTCACAAGGAAGCATCATTCCCAAGCAATAATTAGATGGTGTATTCTCAAATGTCTATATCTATGATTTCTCACAAATTTGATATTTTTGATTAAAATGATGTAGGTTGGTCCAAAAATAAATAAATAAATAATTTCTAAAGATGGAAATGGAAATAGTTAGTAAAATTGTTAGTGAGGGTATTTGAACACAATACCAAGGTTTAGTTCCTAGAACGTTAAGTCTACACTAATCCACACTTTGTCACGGGAAGAGACTAATGGTTTGAAAATTTTGAAGGTAACAAAACTTGTGTAAAATTGTGATTTTTTTTTATCTCATATCAAGAAATGCACTAGAAACATTAATATGATCTAGTATTTCAAGTGACATCACTTTATTTAGAATGATTTCATCTTTTAACATTTTAGTTGAGAGAATTTCATCCACTAAAGTTAGGATTGGATATGTGGTTCTAGCATTTTGGAAGGAAACAAAGGCAGAGTTTGAAAATATAGATGGCATTGCAGCTAATGATAAATCAATTAAAGGGAGCTCATTTATAATATTAGTCCATATAGTATATAAGGCATTGGAGGAACATTTTTTAAATTGGTCAATTAATGAAAATTAGTTTTTTTTTTTACTAGAAAACTTTGAATTGCAATGAAGTGGAGAAACCGGTAAGGTGAGTGAAAAGAGAGCTTATGGAAGTGGTGGTAGGTATAAGGTTATTCTAATTGATCATGACCAACATACAAAGTCTCGATTTGTATTATTTTTTTCCCAAAGTGGTACCATCAATTATTCCCTAGGAAGGAAAGAGATGTTTCCATGAATAAAAAAAAACATGAGTTGGCTTCGTAATCATGTATTGTGAAGGAACGTGTTGATTTTTATTCTCAAATGATGGCTCATAATGGGTTGTGATATACCAATGAACTGGATGGTGATTTACTTTAAAACTAAAACAAATAAGTAGTTCATTTTTGAGAAATTGAATTTGATTAAAATTCTAGACAATGATTAGAGGACGAGTTCAGTTGGGATAAGAGAAATTTTCAAACAAAATTCATTTATGGGTCACAAGAAGGTGCAACTAAATATCAAGAAATATTTCTTTCTAAATAAAAGTCGTTGTTCCATGAGGATGTGAGTTATCTCAATGTAATAGTAAAGGGATTGTCCACAAATGACCATCTACTATTGTCTTGGTCTAGTCAAGTTATCTTTCCATTACAATATCACTTCCATGTATTGTTATAATTTCTCTAGTAGGTAGTTTAGGAATGCTTATAAATCTAGAGGAGTTTTATAGATTGAATGTGAGGTTGGTTTTGGATAGATGGCTTTCTTCCTCAAATCAAGATGATTCGGTTGAAATTTTATCTTTATGATTCTACCAATGATGAAGATGTTGTGTGTCAAATTTAGAGCTATGGTCTAGTAAGAGAATATGATATCTAAGATCCCCCATAAAGGTAATAGAGGCAATGATAAGTGGCATGTTGAGGATATTTATTAAATACTAATAGAGACAACATGGTGAGCATTAAAATCCACCTAAGTCTAGGGAATAGTGGGGGTAGTTGGTAGAAAGCTTTAATAGTAAATAATAATGACTCATAATATATATGCCTTCTTATATTATTGGGAGTTATGTTCATCGTATGCAAAATATTTAGAATCCCTTTCAACCACCTCAACTTCTATTTATATTTTTTTATTTTGGATGCAAAAAATAAAGCATAAATTCAACATATCAATAAGGATAATATTGGGTATTTAACACAGGTTGGAAATTATGTAGTTCAACATTGAGGTTTCTCAAAATCCCAATGGGCCATTTTATTTTTCAAAGACCAAGGATCTTACCTAGAAGAAATTAAAAATATCAGCAAGGATAAAAGGATAACATTGGGTAGTTTCTACGGGGTGGAAATTTTCTAGTTGAAGATTGGGGTTTCTCAAGAGCACAATCAACCATTTTATTTTTGAAAGGCCAAGGAGCTTAACTAAAATAAATTCAACATATCAAAAGTGATAGAAGGATAAACTTGGGTGATTTCAAGGGGGTGGTAATTTTGTAGTTGAAGGTTGGGGTTTCTCAAGAGCCTAATGAGCCATTTTATGTTTTAAAGAACAATGAGCCTACTTGAAAGATCTGGTACTTTATTTACATATTTTTTCTCTTATGTTCTTATGCCTTTCTTTGTTTTCCACGACTATATTATTCCAATTCAACTATACAACCTTTTAAACAATCTCGTTTACATTCATAGTATATAAAATCAAGTTTGTTATATAGATTATTATTGTGACTTACAACATTGTTTGACTTTCTTGAACAATTGTATGCAACTAAGACATCTAATATTACTTTATATTTTGGGAGGAAAGATTGTACAACGTTATGAGTATGATTAAAGAATCATGAGCATAGTATTTCAGTGTTTGATATTTACTATTACTCTATCTTATGAGTTGAATTCATTTTCAAGTTGTGAATATGTCTAATGATGAGATAGAGCTCCTATGAATTAATTTAAACTGGTGAATTCATCATTACATACCCAATATGATTAGCATCTTATTATTGAATACTAAATATCTCTATTTCTCTATGGTGTTCATGATATTCTTGTAAATATTTTAATAGCAATGGTTTCCATAATCATTGTTATTTGAATGCACCTAATTATTTTTTAAAAACTTGTGTCTTTCATATAAACTCAACGTTGCATTTCTACTATATGAGATAAAGTTTCCAAATGGAAAGACCTTGTTCTAGATATTTGAGTATAGTTTATTGTGTTTGTCCTTCATTATTCCTTCATCTAAATTTGTCTTATAAAAACTAAATATGGTAGTTTAAATATTACACAACATGTTTTTCATACGAGTCACAATGAGAAACCAACTCTAAATATATTTGAGGGTTAACCCCTCTAGTCCAAGAGCCATATTTTGGCCTAAATTGGGGAGGTTTTAAATCCTTTAGAGGATGCATTGGAATAGTTTCCTAGCTAATAAAATCTCGAAGAACAAAAACATAAAAAAATGATTGTCAATGTTGAGGTATTTAAGGGGGTGAATTAGTGGCTATGGGGAACAATGAAGAAGAAACCATATATAAGAAAGTATTAATTACCACCTCCAATATGGATTAATTTACAAGATGGGGAATATTTTTTCACCAAAGAAAGAAAGATTTCTACAATAAGAGAGGTTCATACCTCCAAGGATGTTGGGTATTTTGGTGTTAGAATATTGTGTATAACTTTCATAAATATGTTAATTGGCCCATGGTGGAGGGAAAAGAATCTATTTGTACCAAATGTCATATATTTCATTCTACTAGAAATCCTAACAACATGAAGAAAGGAATTTGAAATGAACTTACAATGTCTAAGAGGGTGTGACTACAAAAATTCAATAAAATGTGTAATTTGATGACTTTCAAGAAGACCATAAAAGGAAAATATGATGCAGTATTTTTTTTTGAAAGGGTCTCAATGCACTTTAGATTCCAAAGAGAATAATTTCTTATATATATACGTGATTTATTTGCAGATTTTGGATTTCAATGTGTGAGAAGTTGGATACTAAATTGAAGAGATCTTCCATATTCTGACTTGAAATTGATGGGCATAAAAATGTGGTAAATAAGAACTTGGTTAAGTTTCTATGAGGATACAATCAAATGAATCCAAGTACTTGGCATAAAAACTTTATTTACATACATTATTCATATAACATGGTTTTCCATACTTCCATCAGTAATTTCCCTTTTGAATATTTTTTGGATATTTTCCACCATGACCTTTGGGTAGTGTGTTGGCCCTCGACCAAGGTTTGAGAAACCTTGGTAATATTTGGCCCACTTTTGGACTTTGACACATTGTTTGAAGAAGGACCTCCTAGGTGGATCTGAGATCACAGATCTCACTAATTTTGAGGGTTAAGTGGATCTAGTAAAGGGTCCTTTAGGGGTTTTGTAATGGGTTTATGGAATGTCGACCCATGGGGTTTTCCCATTATTAGAAATTATTGTAAGTTTTTGTAAAAGTATAAATAAAGAAGAATGTATTATAGAAGGGGGAGCTAAGTGCAATTAGTTTGAATGGCTTTGTGAAAAAGGAATGTATGTGTGTTAAGGATTTGTGTTAGATAGAGAGTTGGCTCTGTGCCCTGACCTAGTTTTGAAAGGAGAATCTGATGCTCAATGCATAGATATCTTGTCTAGTGTGAAGCTAAACTCTATGGCTTAGTGCACATGAGTAACTAAATGTAAGATATTGGTGAATAATAAAGAGGCAAATTAGTTGGTGTATGTATCCCCACACTGGGGTGAACCACGTATATCTGGTGTCTCATGGTTTGCTTGGTGTAACGTTATCTCTTTTATGTTTTTCTTAGTGATTATATTAGATGTGTAATGAATATGTATGTTTTTCTTAAATACATTTCTTATGTTAGAATGCTAGATCTGATTCAGAGTGCTAAGTGTTAAGTGTTTAAGGTGCATAATATTTTGTTATTATTGTGCTAGATCTATATTAGATTATGTTCTGTGATGTTCATAAGGTGAATAAATTAATGCATGCCACTTCCTAGTGTTATCAGAATACTCTGCGAAGTGTTATTATAATAGACCTGTGTCCCATCTTGGTTACAGACACATGTATCCTGTAAGCCCCCCTGCTTCTACCTCAATTGATACTTCTCCTTCTTCACAGGTGTTGTCAAAAGGGTCGGTAGTTGGGGTTTTTTGGTGAAATGTTAAGCATTGAACCCTGGGTCTTCCCCTGTGCCAACAAATGGTTCCATTGTCGAGATTTGAAATTGTGATTGCTGGGAATTGAGGTAAAGAAAAAGTGAAGCTCTGTGCATAGATCTGTTGCTGAAGTGTGCATTACTCTACTTGACTTGCGGATCTTTGTGCCTAAGAGAGTAAGATGATATGAAGAAAATATATAAGATCCTAAAGAAGCAAGCTTTGTGCTTTGGTAAGAGAAAGATAAGTAAAAAATTTTGTTTCGGATGCATGAATTTAATTATGTTTAATAGGTTGTGTCCTAGTCTGAAGGCTAGGGCACAGTTGAAAGAAAGAGTTGATTTGAGTAAATTTAATGGAAATGAAGAAATATATGTTATTCCTATGCATAGAAAGAATTTTTGTAGATTGCGGGTCCAACACTATGATCCTAAGGGAAGTGCACAGTACATAAAAGTATGGGGAACATTTAAAAGAAAAAGAGGATTGACATTGTGTTATAATTACAAAAGGATGGGACATATTGCTAAGGAATGTCCTGAGGTAGGCCCTATCCATATTTTTTGTAAGGTTATTGGTCATGAGGTTGAGGATTGTCCAAGGATTATTGCTAAAGTTGAAAGGATGAACATGAGACAAGAAAACTATGAAGAAAGTCAAGAGATCAAGGGGATATTAGAAAGTCATAAGGAGAAAGAATCAGAGGAAGTTCAGACTACATTATTACAGTTGAATCAAACAATGGATGTTCATAAAGATGCTAGTTTAGCAGAGACTCTAAATGAAAAACAATGCATAAGTGCAAGAATAAAAGACTTCCACATAGACTATGTCTTGGATGAAGAAACACAAGTGAATATTATGACAGAAGAAACTTGTGAAATTTTGTGAAATCCTAATATGGTACCTTTGTTGGAAAGGATAGGCTTGTCTAAGGGAAAGATGATAACCCTACGTGGAAGAGTTACTAATGTACTTATTAGTGTTCATGGAACATCGACTCAAGAAGAGTTTGAATTCATTCGATTTTTGGGGGACAATGCCCCCTTTCCAATTTTGTTAGGTAAGACTTGTATTGAGAAGGATCAAATCAAAAGGAAAGAAGAGGAAGAAGCTATAGAAAATAAAAAGAAAGAACTAAGGGATCTAATAGATAGGAAAATTGACCGTCTAATAGAAGAACGAGAAGATAAGTTGAAGCATAAGAACAATGTAACAACACAGGAGGGACAAAAGGAAAGATAATCATATCTCAATGTTGAAAGAGTGAAAGAAGGCGTGAAGGACCTATCTATTCAAGAAAGAGGTATATCCACTCAGGAAGTATTAAGAAAAGAGATATTAACTTCAGACACTTTGAGGGCACCTCAATAGTGTGAAGCCACTATGCTAGGGGAAGATAAGAATAAAAATGGAAAGAGGATTGCAGAAAAACTTAGAGAGACTCAGATCAGAGGAAAGAAGGCAAGGAAGCTGAATAAAAAGAAAGCCAAGTTGGAAAAATTATAAGAATATGCAGAGACCAGATTGAAGACTTCGCAGACTAGAACCTCATAGGAGGCATGTTCACAAAATTTGAACCTCACTGGAACAACAAGATCGTGAAGAATGGGACTTCTCCCTTACAAGGTTATATGACCATTGGAGGTGCCCCAATCATTAGAATGACACTCTGAAATGGTTAGAAAATGCATTTATGGGCTTATGGACCACTTTTGGATGTTGAGACCACGCCAGAATGAATAAATTTACATTGATGGAAGCATTTCCTGGCCATTGGAATATTCGTTACGATACCCCTCTTATTTAACTCGTTGGTCATTGCACCAAGACCACATTTTTCTACCCATGATTAACTAAGACGAGAAGAGAATTTTCCATGTGTCGAGATGTGCTATTTGGAATAGACCCCACCTTTCTGTTTATCTACCCTGACTTTCCTTTTTAAAATCTATACGGTCGGGCGAACCTAGTGAACTAGAGAAGTCTGTCGAGGAAGTCCTTAAGAAGATAATGGACGGAGACCGATATCTGAAGGTATCCAGGCATCATCAACTAGAGGACTATAGGCTTCCCCTTTGACTGAACATCATTCCAGTTGTGTCAACCCTGTGATTGAGAAAAAAAGTAAGCACCGATGGGATCTGGCTAATGTGAGGCAGATCCCATCGATCCTACCTAAATACATTCCAACTTTGGTTGGCACTGTTAATGGCAACAACATCCCTTGAGATTTTTAGTACGTCATGTTCACTGCATACATTCTGAAAGGAATACACATAGTTGAGATTCAGTTAGGACAGATCCTGTTGTTGAAGAACAACAACTTCAATTTAGGAGACCAAAAGAACTACGCCATGTTGGTGCCCCACCGCTATCTCATGAAGACAACCGGGAAGAATTCTCACCTCATCTCACAACCATGGATTAAGGGGTTGGCACAATCCATCGTGATGAATGTAATGAAGCTCCCGCATTTTGGCCACCACCAAGAGGTTAACACTTGCATTAAAATATTCTTTTCATGCTATCATCGTGGATACATGTGGCTCGACAGAAGGATGATTCTAGATCTGACGTTGATCCACTAGATTAGAGGCTTAAGTGTGAAGGGAATTAATCCTCAATAGTTTTATTGAGGGAAGGCCTCATATCGTTTCTTGGCGCAATGCAACAAGTAAGCTTACGGAGAAGTAGATACAAGAAAGTGTGGTTACAAGGTAGACTCAATACAAGATGGCTGTTACACATGATTTTGGTCATCTTGGTGATGTATTAATAATGGTGTATTAAGGCTCCCAACAAGGACATTTTGCCTGAGACAAGTGGACCTTGTCTCCTAGAAAACATATTTTCAAAGTGAGTTTGCAGGCTGCATATGACCTAGGGTGCGATAATATCTTATTCTTGTAGGCCACCTACACCTAGGGTGCGAACTTCTTGCAGTTTGCTCCATACATAGGGTGCGAACCTGTTTTCAAGATTGGAAAAGAGAAGAGGTCTCAAGGGTTCTAGAAGGGAATCTTCTAGAAAATGAGTTGGCATTCATATTGTTGTCATTTTACTAACTTCTCATATTTTATGGGATCATCCTCATCCATGTAACCATCTCTCCTTATCCTATATATTGAAAGGTTTCTCATGGAAAAGGTTAAGCAATATTGAATGAAGAATTGATGTAAGAATTGTGTGAAGAACCCTACTTGGACAGAGGCTTGAAGGCTCTAGTTGGTCTATCAAGAGGAATTGGATCTTCTTCATGAAAGTATAGAGTAAGTGTGTGTGTTGGAACCAAGGGTCACTAAAAGGAAGCTTGCAACATCAAGGCGATCAGGTTGTATCTTCTACTTTCAATTAATATGATACAACGACATGTCCCTTTCCCATAAATTCACTCTTACTTTATCGCATAATTCCTCGATCATATGCATAAGTTGACGTTGAATACATTTTTCTATCTTCACTTTGGTTGGTTTGTGTTGTCTTGGTCTTGACCTCATCAGAGCATCGAAGCGAAGCAGGAGCAACAGAGACCTAAGGAAGCGATATAAAGGTATGCCACTTATTCTTCCTTATTAGTAGATTCAATGATTGCAACTTAGAGAAAGAGTCATGTCCTATCCTATTTTTTTCTAGATCCAGGTGGATCTAGGGAGATCTGTTAGTGTCCACACCTACCAATTAGTACGATAACAAAATTGGCGACTCCATTGGGGATGCAACCCATTTTTTAGTGATTTTTGGTGTTTTTCCTTGGCCATTTGCTCTTACCTTACCATTTTTCATTTCTATCAATCTCTGAGTCTTGAGGAGACCCTGATAGACTTTATGGGTCTAGAGGTTCCTTCAATTGTTTTGTCTTCTTTCCAATTTTTTACTAGTTTCAATCATTCTCGTACTGAACCCTTTTATTGCCCGCGAGAACTACTGGAGTTTGCACCCTACTGTGCAGTCCAGTGCGAACATCTTGCACTTTTTTATGGCCAGCCTATGAGAATGCTCTATTCTCGCACTGTACACTATTGCTTGCCTATGAACCCATTTTGAAAATTTTTGGGATTAAGGTCTTTTGTATGCTCAGATGCCTAGATTTTTAGGTGTGTCTGAAGAGAACTTATTGGGCCACTGATTGATTATTTCTTGACTTCGGATTTGGTGAATGATTAGTCTTTGGAAATCGAAAGATATTCTTGTTCATTTTTCTCAATTGTTATCTCTTGACCTTTTCTTAACAAGGATATAATCTCAGGTCTTGAATTCCGAGTGTGGTTGGGAGTCGGTGATCGGTTTAAAAGTTGGGATTATTTGTCTTTCTCAATTTCTCATTGCTTGGAAAATTGTTGCCCGCATGCATTTGAAAATACTAGTCTTGTCATCTTGTTATGTTTGTCTTCATTGAAATACTGGTTTGAGATTTGTTGTATATTGCTTTTCATTAGTTGCTGGTTTTTCTTAGTTTCACCACTGTTGTGTGGTTTCTATTGAAAATTCAAATTTTTTTTTTTTTTTAAAAGCAACTTTTTTTATTTTGAAAATATTGGCATTCCATTGTTGAAATAGAATGAATAGAGAATTGGTATTGGTCGTGATTTGTTGATATTTCATTTTCAAAGAACATTATATTTCATAGTTCAAGCTTGTTCCAACAAACTCCTCTTTCCCTCCCATAAATAGAATTCATCGAACAAGAATTGATATTTTTCATTCCTATCTATGCATTGTTGGGTCAGAGTCACACACAACATTAGTTTCATCTCTGTCTCCTTTGAGTAATAATAGCCTTTAATAATATCATGCAAATCTTAAAATTTAACTAGTAACTCTTTTCTAGGACTCTATTACACCAACATTAGCTAGGCTAGAGCTTTGGAATAAGGCAGAGAGATACACTCTCCAAAGAAAAAAACACACAATAACATCTTGTGTTAAGGGAGTGTCAAATTCCATTTGCAACATTTTGTCCTGGGAAGCCCTTCCCACACAAGGGTCAAACCTGAGGTCGCATTGATATTGACAGAGTTACTCACCCTACTTTGTTGATATTGGTATAGCGATTGCAGGTATTATGGGGGTCACTTGAAGGTATACCCACAATGATGAGTGGAAGCCTCTCAAGTTGATTTCGGGCTAGATACCCTGCCCTTGCGTGTGGATCAGATTGTCGATTGTCCCCCCATGCTTTATTGTTGTTGGTGGTAACCTTAGTGGCCTATATTCTTAGGGTCTTACACAAGGTGACTGTGAAGGGGCAAGTCTTTACAGTACCTGGAATCGACATTGTCCAAACTCACTCGGGATCCTTGGAGGGTATACCCACGATTATGTGTGGGAGCTTGCACCAAGGTGTAATTTCGTTAAGCAGGACGTCAACGTAACTTTTGCACCCTAGCCTAGCCCCTTCTTGTCTCATTGTTACGATGTTGGGTTTCATCACCAACTAGTGACATCAGAATTAGAAGGTCTTGTTTGCTTGGTGTTGTTTCCTAGATTTTTTACTAGCGCATGTTGTTTTTTTACCCAAGTTGACCATAGAATTTTCTTCGTAATTTTTTAACTCGTTCACAATTGAACCTCCACGTCATTCACGTAGAATGCAAGGCTTACCCTCAGAAAATATGGAAGGTTCTCAACCCTTGCCTACCAGCTCATCGGAGGGCTCTCCTCAACAGAGTGAAGTCCAAGACATCACCACTCCACAAGTGGAAACAAATGACTCTAGAACAATTACGAATTTCCAATTCTCGAGAGGACTTTCGACTTCACCCTGACTCTGAGAGACATATTGTGCAAATAAATTCTTCTGAAGAGCTAGTTGTTCAGTCTTTTGGATCATCTACTGGGCCTTTCCTAAGACCCGAGGGTCAATATCCTTTTTGGGCTACCGACATTTTTAAACGGGACATCTTTGGCTTAGGAGCAGGCGATGATATCATTGTCTCACCTTAGCTACCTGAAACATCTAATCTAGATGCAGTATCATCTACCACTACTTATTATTTTCCTGGTACAGAAGCCCCACAAGCCAACCACATCATGACTCTCCCTTTACAAACAACCCATTACATAGATACTACGAGTCTTCACATCGATATTACCGTGGCTAGCCAAGACCCTATTGGTACACCACTTTTTCCCAGAGTCACCCCAACTCTTCCACTCGAATACCATGCATTGAATGCCTCTATTCCTGTTCCTACACACATCACATATGAAAATCTTGGTGGTCCCTCTTCATCTGGGCACTCTCCTCCCAGTTTCATCCCAACACTTCCTCTGACCCCTTTTAGAGGACCTTTTCCATCCTCTATCAGAGGCACTAATCCTAGTGGCACCATGCTGTCGTTCACACCAAATTACCATATTCCTGTTGGTGGACAATTTCACCAAGGAGGCCCAATTCAACCCCCCCTTGCATGATAAATACCAATTGGAACAAAACCCCTGATTGGAACACAACCCCTGATCGGAGTACAACCCCCACCAACCCCACTCTATGGACAAAACATACATCCATCCTTGGCCCAATATTGGAACCATTTGATACAACATAATCTTCAATCGATTAGGGGGCAACAACATCTAGCTACATACGTTATACCCCATAGTATAGCCCAACCATATCTAGGTACATCCAATCCTATTTGGGGCTCAAATACTCAACCCCATGCCCCTGTTCAAGGATACAATCCCATGAGTTACTTTCCTCCACAACAACCACCAAATCTGCCTGGGTCTTCGCATTATATGTAGATTTCTTACGGTCCCACTAGTTTGCCAATAGGACTCCCTCCCCAAAGCCACCAGTACCCGCATGTGAATAGATAGTTACCTTTTTTAGACACTTTGGACCTCCTAGATATATCGAGTATTTTAAACGATCTGATCCATCACTCTCCCCAATGTCCCTCCATACCAGCCAAACTACCATCCGACATCCCTAAATTCGATGGCAAAGTGGGAGAGAACCCCAACAATCACATCATGACTTTTCACCTTTGGTGCTCATCCAACTCCTTGATGGATGACTCTATTCATTTACGCCTTTTTCAACGAACTCTCATGGGTTCTGTCATGAAGTGGTATATAGAATTACCACAAGGTTTCTTCACTGACTTCAACACCCTTGCTATGGCTTTCCTCACCCACTACCAGTTACTGATTCTCTATGAAACAGGGATCAATATTTTGAGCTCTTTTAAACAAACCAAAGCCACTCATATCTCTGATCACATTCATGAATGGCGACGGAGACGATGTCTCATCAAAATAGAACTTCTCGATCAGTTGCTGGCAGAATGGTTCATGAAATCATTTGTGAATGACATCAGTCCTGACATTGTCATGGGTGGAGTTGTCACAGAATAACAGGTGATTAGTCGTGCTCAATACCTTGACCTCGTTTACTCACAAACGGGTACTCTTTACGACTTACTCCCTAATGCACCTCATCCTTCTACTTCTGCCACTTCAACTACCCCTGCTTCTTCTCATGTGGTCGATGGTCTGATTTGCACCTTCCATGCCCAACCACATTCTATCCAAACCTCCAACAACAACACCAAACCCATTTCTTCTAATGTTCAAAATGTTCCGTCTCCTACCCCTCCCACGAGCAAGACTTCTGAGGTAAATGCTATTCATTCTACCCCTGTCGGTAAAAACAAATCCAGAAAAGGAAAGGGTGAGAATAAGGAGGACAAAAATAATTCGCAAGTAGAAAGAACCAAAACACCACCTGTTGATGATAGGGATAAGCACAAACCCTGATACCCTTGTCTTATCTGTGGTGATGATCACTAAACTAAGGATTGTCCACGACTAGTCGAGGCTACTAAGTTCCTTCAAGGGACCCCAAAACCACCCACTCTGGCCATATTGTCACAACCCTTCCCTCCTCAACAACAGGCCCAATTGGTCATTCATGACCAACCCTCCCCCTCCAATACATCCTATGTTTTAATGTGTATAGGAGATTCAAAGAAAAATGACATCACACTTACCACTCAAGCCAAAGATTATTCCTCCTCTAAAGAGAAGGTTGATGCTATACATCCATCATTGGTCCAACCATCTCCCATGACTCCACCTACCAATGGTACTCTTCATCTCGAAGGACCCAAGCCTCGACACAGTCCTTCGCCCTCCTCCAAAGGGCGTCATTCAAAAATCATCTTTCAATCCTCATGCCCATGTTGCCCAGAACTACAACATTGTTGAAGATCTAGCCCAAGCACCATCTGCGATGTCATCCCTCGAAGTCCTTCAAAGTTGTCCTACACAACAGAAAGAACTATTGAAAGATATTGATGGAATCAACCCCATGGATACAAATTTAATAACTTTTGACTTGGAAGATCACATTCCAAGGTTACACCCTCAACTCGCATTCCAAATACAAGTTATTGTCTCCGAAAGAAACATTTGTAGAACTGCTATCGACGAGGATGCCTCGACGTGTGTCATGTCTATTACTTGTTGGAAAGCCATCGTCTCTCCCTCTTTGACTAAATCCCACAACACACTCAAAGCCTTTAATGGCTTCAGTTTTAAACCTTACGTTGTCCTCCCTTCATTGCCAATCACGTTAGAAGGAAAAATGGTCCAAGTTGAAGTGGAAGTCTTTGACGCTCCTCTCGATTATAATCTTCTGCTTGGCCATAGCTAGATTGATTCCATGCATGCAATTTTGTCGACTCTTTTTCATGTTGTATGTTTCCCACATCAAGGAAAGGTAATTACCATTGACCAATTATCCTTCTTTAACTCAGATACATGTACTGACAATGTACCGTTCATCTCCAAACCCCCCCCCCGAATATGAGAATGTCAGTGTAGGTCTTCTTAAAGACTCCTTGTTAATGGGTACCTTCCCTATCCCACCACCCGATGTTCCACATACATCTGTGGCTTCAATCAACATGATATCCACCTCTATTCACAGAACCCCTATGTCTCAAGACCCATGGCTAGTACCCAACCCCAACGATCATCTTCGTTATGGCGATGAAATTCCTTTGAGTCCAGTCAAATCCACCTATCAGGCCATTCAATCGACAACCCCTTCTTCCCCCTCTCTTGGTGATTTGACTCCAGATCCATTCCATGTCATCTTTCTCATGGATGAAATTATTATTCCTGTTATGAAAGACACCCCCTAGGATGATGAACATCATCGTTCCATCCTCTTCCTGGAAAAACACACCATCGAGAGCTACCAACGGATATCGACCTCGTCGATCATTGTCGTCATTTCCACTATTCCCGAGTCTACACATGATGTGTTTTCCGAAGGGAACTTAAGCAATATCTCACCCACCATTCCCCTCGACATATCCATAAAACCTGGAATTGTTGAAAATGTGCATATCAGATCTTCGTGTTCCCTTGATGAAGTCGCCACCTACAAGTCACTTTTCAAATAATTTCATGATGTCTTCTCCTAGAGATATGAATAAATGCCAGGTATTGACCCCGACATTATGATACATGAGATCAAGGCATACCCAGATGCTAAACCCGTCCAGCAATGCCTTCATCCATTCCACCCATGTAAAGCGGTCGTTATCAAGCTTGAAGTCAAGAAACTTCTCAAAGCCAACTTTATTTATCTAGTGGCTCTCACTGACTGGGTTTCCAATCTTGTCCCAATCGACAAGAAACAAGGCACAATCCGCTTGTGTGTTGATTATAGGGATATTAACAAAGCATGTCCTAAAGACAACATTCCTACCCCCTTCATCGACTATATTGTTGACGATTGTGCCAGGAGTAAAATCTTCTCTCTGATGGATGATTTCTCCAGATATAATCAAATCAATCTTGTTCCTGAGGACCAACAAAAAACCACTTTTATTTATCCTTGGGATCTCAAAAACGTTGGGCAACCTTTCAGTGCGCTATGTCTTATGCCTTCCATGATATCAAGCACATCATGTAGACTTATCTTGATGACTTACCCGCTCATTCCATGTGTCGGGTCGATCATCCAATACACCTCCCAACCATTTTCCTCTAATGTCGGTTCTACCATATACGCTTGAATCCTCACAAATGCATTTTCTGTGTAGAATTTGGCCAACTTCTAGGCTTTATTTTTTCACGTCAAGGGATCTAGGTAGATCCTTTGAAGGTCGAGGTGATTATCAATCGCCCTCCTCCTTATTCACTTCGCCAATTATAAAGTTTGCAAGGGAAAGCAAATTTTCTTCGTCATTTCATCCCGAACTATGCCGAGATAACTCTTGGATTTACGTGACTACTCAGAAAGGGGTCTGAGTTCGTATGGGATACCATCACCAACAAAGATTTCGAAGCTCTGAAACTGTCCCTAACACATACTCTGCTTCTCTTCCCCCCTGATTATAGTCGTGATTATTTCCTCTACCTCACAGCCTCATATTATACCATCGCTATGGTTCTCATCCAAGAGGATGATTCTCATGACAAACATGTCATCTATTACTTGATTCAAAGTCTAACGCCTACCAAAACCAAGTATTTACATGTCAAAAAATGGCCTTGGTAGCTTTCCAAGCAGTTCAACATTTCCAACACTATATCCTCTCTCGCAGGACTACAGTGATTTCTAACTGCAACCCTATGCAACACATTCTCACACGTCAACTGCTAGGGGGGAAATACTCCAAATGGATTATCATACTCCAACAGTTTGACTTGGAATTTGAACATGCTAATTCCAAGAAATCCTTAGTGTTTTTTGAGTTAATATGCAACTTTCCCTACTCTGAGACGGAAAAAGTGGCAGCTGATTCATTACCTGATTAATCCCTTTTCCTAATTAGTTTCAATGATCTTTGGTATGGAGATATCATCATATATCTCCAAACCTAGACTTTCTAGCCCAATTTTTTTAGTACTGACCACCATCAAATACGCTACCAAGCCCGTCAGTATATTATCCTTGGTGATACTATTTATCTCTGTGGGATTGACCCAGTTTTTCAACACTGTCTCACTTTTGACGAGGCCGAGAGAGCCCTAAATGAATACCATTCTGGAGCTTGTGGTTGTCACATGTCTGGGTATGCCACTGTCCATAAAATCTTGTGAGCTGGGTATTTTTGGCCCTCTTTATTTAACAATTGTATAATTACCGTCCAAAAATGCCATGCTTGCCAGACCTACAACCATAAAATATGATCACATCCCGCTCCTCTTCACCCTGTGGTCTCCGTTGATCCTTTTGTGAAATGGGGTATCGATTTCATGACATATCACCCTCACTTGGTTGGGGGGAATGGATACATTATTGTAGCCATAGACTATTTTACAAAATGGGTCGAGGCGATGCTGACATTTGACAATACCGGGAAGACCGCAACATTATTCATATTCAATCACATCATAGCTTGTTTTGGTGTTCCTCAGACTATCGTCATCGATCACGATAGCCACTTTAAAAACTTCATGATGTCCGAAATCACTGAAAAGTTGGGTCTTCTCCATGAAAACTCAACACCCTATTACCCACAAGACAATGGCCAAGTCAAAGCAATTAATAAAGTCATCA
This sequence comes from Picea engelmannii, assembly GCA_009831015.1. Lineage (NCBI taxonomy): Eukaryota > Viridiplantae > Streptophyta > Pinopsida > Pinales > Pinaceae > Picea > Picea engelmannii. The sequence goes on from ML787263.1 coordinate 135,556, forward strand.
TCACCATGCTTCGACGAATGATAGGGATTTACAAAACGAGTTGGCACATGATGTTTTTTTCAACATTGTGGGCTTACCAGATGTCTGTTAAGTCTGCTACCAGGTTTACACCATTCTGGTTAGTCTATGGTCTAGAAGCCATTGTTATCACTGAAATTTCGTCTGCACATGGTGACAAGAACTCTGCATCATCAAAACAGCAATGAATTCATTCATGGCACTGAATTAACCTCACAGCACTCCGGAAGGGCCAAAAACTATACAAAGTAACCAAAAATTGAAGGGCGCTTTACAGCAGTATGGCGCGCGCGTGCATGCGCGGGACAAAGACGTGTTATTAGCGCATACGCGCTCGATGGGCATCTATCAACACAAAAACCCACGCATCTGCTAATATGGTGCATTAATTGAATAGGTCGGCCTCCCAACCGCCTATGGACCGCCCCCCAAGATAATTTGACTCTGAAATCAGAGTCAGATCTGCAAAATCGGCGGGTTAATGACCTAAAATAAACCCTAAACGGGTCCCTATTCACACTTTGAGAAGGTTACGTGACCGCTCGGGAGCTGCTATAAAAGGTCGTGAGGATTCACTATTTTGGCAAGGAATTCTAAGCACCGTTATGTTGTTCAGATGGTTAAGGGCTCATCCTTTGACAACAATCCATCAGCTGCATCACCCAGAGTTCTTTCATGGCTGTGCGCAGTTCATCTCACTTGTGAGGAAAGCAATTTGTGTTGAGGGCCCCGAAGAGCCTTCCGCTGGGGGGAGAAGGAACCTATGGTCTCTTTCTTCAGTGTGCTCTAGTTTCATTAATACACCAGCCTGAAACCATTGGTGACCCCTGTGTCTTGTGTTTGATGTTCTTTGTTTATTTTCGCAGTGTTATTTGTTTTCAGTTGATAGTTAGATTGTAGTTAGTTTTGTTTTCTTTAATCCTTTGCTCAACAACTTTTCTACCCTGCCAGACCCAACAGGGTATGCAAGCGCTCTCCATTTTCTCACCTGGTGACCATTTGAACACGAACAGACTGGCGACTCCACTAGGGAGTTAGGTATCAAATCCTCCCTCAATTGGGTTTAATTCGCTTTCCTTTTTGTCTTATTAACTTGCAGGGACACAAACCGGCCTCTGCCGACCTGCGAACCAGCCGATTCACAGGAGAATCGAGATAAATCCATTCAGAGTGTCTTTCTCGGTAACTTATCACAAGCGCGCAGGTATTCTTCCCCACAGACGCATTCATGCGCTTTGGTTCTCAATACAGTCCGCGCGCAGGCGCCACACGTGCCTCTGTCTATGCTAACAGCCGCGCATTGGAACTAAATTTTTCATTGTAAGGTTTTGGATGTGGGGAAAGTCAGTTTCCTTCTCAAGAATGATGTCATGCATGCTCTAAATACTACACCACTTAGACCCCTCAACTTATAAAGGGGATAGTCAAACAAACATAGGCACTTAGGTGGATAAAAATCATTTTCCCCTTATTTTCTTTTCGCCACGTGGATGGATTTCTTTGATTTATAATCTAAGTGGAACATCAAATTGTAATCACATCTAAACTCACATTCGGGACTAGAATTCGAAAGTAAACAATCTTGAGTATGCTCTTCTCTCGCGCCATTAAGCGATCTTGAGAATCAGAAAAATATTGCGAAAACGATCTCATCTCCCTTTAAACACAAATTTCAAAACTTTTAGGAGAGGACAACGGCTCTTTCAAGACCCCTCTTAGTTTCATTATTTCAAACGCATTCTTGTAACGGGCCCATACATGCCCACATGTCAACAAAGCTAGAATAGTGTTTGAATTTCTGCTTTCTTAGATCAAAACACTAGGAGAGTTTAAAAGTTTGTAACGGGCCCACACATGCCCACATGTTCAA
>ML787263.1:142695-194574 GCA_009831015.1 Picea engelmannii
CCCTATCCCCCCGGCTACAGCTAGGGGCAGGAAGAAGCAAAAGGAGCCCACCGCTCCCTGTCCCCCATGCATCCCACCACCTTGTGCACTATGTGAGAAAGAGGGCCACCAAACCAACAACTGCCCATCCCTACCTGAATTACGAATTTTAATTCCCCCCAATCCCACTCCACCAACACCCGTCACTACTGCAAGTACCACTACCCCCAACCCTTCCAGTAGTAAAGGGTTAAGGACTAAATTTGCATGTACTATATGTTCAGAATATGGCCATTACACTCACCATTGCCCAGCACTGCCACATTTCCAACAGACGTTAGGGGCTGTATGCCAGAACTTCCAGAACAACCCACGCCCTGCCACATCCTCTTCGAACATCACTGACATTCGTTATGTCACTACTTCAGTTAATGAACGTATGAGATGCCCTTGCTCTCTCTGCAATTCACTAACCCATTTCACATACCAATGTCCTATGATCCTTGCCTACAGACAACGTCAAGTGGCCCGGTGACACCAATCCACCAAGCCAATAATCGACATTACTTCACCACCCGAATATCGTCATGTCATTTCTCTAGAGCCTGAAGCACTCCCAATGCCTCCATGTTTCTTAAATGACATCTTTGAGGAGTTACCTCGCAATCCTCCCAACTCTCCTGTTCATACAGAGACCCTCCACCCAACCACTACCGGTACCCCTCAATACTTCAACATATGGCTTATGTCGAGTGAACCCTCACCTTCTGCTAATACCCCTCCCCTTGCTGCTCCAGCAGGGGGCACTCACACTATCCCTGAGATCACTCATCACGACCCCTTATATTCCCGTTGTTTCCAAAATGATGAGGAAATACTAGAAGAACTACACAGCCCAGACTTTCCCTGGGATGCACTACATCATCGTGCACTCTTCCTCCCACAGGAAGCCCTCATGCCTCCTAATCAGAACCCCATGTACGCGGTCGAAACCAAAGATTTTATCCCATCTGGGACTATTGATTGGTTCAAGAATCCCATTCCCACCCCTGACGCTTTTGAAGAAGGTAATATGGCCAACATCTCCCCCACCATCAAAATCGACATTTCCATGAAAAGTGGTGTGGTCGAAGAAATCATCATCGGAGCTGCTTGCACTCCTCATAAAATTGCCGCATACAAAGCCCTCTTCCAAGAATACAGGGATATCTTCGCTTGGTCATACACAGAGATGCCTGGCCTCGATCCATCTATCATCGAGCATCGCATCGACACATGGCCTGACATCACACCCGTTCGCCAGAAACAACGACCGCTACATCCATCCAAGGCTGCGGCTATCAAAGCGGAAATTGACAAATTACGTACAGCCGGGTTTATTTACCCCATTGCTTACACTTCATGGGTTTCCAACCCTGTACCCGTCGACAAGAAACAGGGCACTATCCGCGTCTGCACAGACTTTTGCGATCTCAACAACTCATGTCCCAAAGACAACTTTCCAACGCCCTTCATCGATCAAGTTATCGACGACTGTGTCGGCCACGAGGCTCTCTCCTTCATGGATGGGTTCTCTGGCTATAACCAAATTCAAATCCACCCAGCCGATCAGTATAAAACTGCATTCATTACCCCGTGGGGTACTTTCGCATATCGTGTCATGCCTTTTGGCTTAAAAAATGCTGGCACAACTTTCCAGCGGATGATGACATACATATTTCACGATCTGGCGAAAATCATCCTCGCCTACTTAGACGACCTCACAACTCGATCTAGGAAATGCACCCAGCATCTCGATGATTTACAAATCATCTTTCAATGATGCTACCAGTACAAAATCTGCTTGAATCCCCTCAAGTGTGTGATCTGTGTCATTGCAGGGCGCCTCCTTAGTTTTATCGTTTCACAAAGCGGTATCACCATGGACCCCCTCAAAGTCAAAGCCATCACGGAAATCCCACCCCCTTGGAGTATACGACAAATTTAGAGTCTACAAGGCAAAGCCAACTTTCTTAGACGCTTTGTTCCTAATTACGCTATACGCGCACATGGTTTCCTTCGCTTACTACGTCACGGCATCCCTTTTCAGTGAGACGACTATGCCCAACAATCGTTTGACAATCTTAAAACAACACTTTCCAATGCACCTTTGATTAGTGCACCGGACTACAGTCACGACTACATCCTCTACGTATCAGCATCAGCTGTATCAGTAGCCGGCATCCTCGCCTAGCTCGAAGATGACAATCATGAAAACATCATTTACTACGTTAGTAAGAACCTCTCCGGGCCTCCCCTGAAGTACAAACATGAAGAGAAACTTTCTCTTGCAGTTGTCCTGGCAATTCAAAAACTGTGTCATTACATTCTGCTTCGCACCACCAAGGTCGTCGTAGATTCCAACCCTATGCAATATTTGCTTAGCCGTCGCCACGTTAACGGAAAATTTGCTCGATGGATCGTTATCCTTCAGGAGTACGACCTCGAGTTCTCGACACCAAAGAGTAAGAAGGCCCTCGTTCTTGCTGAACTTGTCACATCCCTTCCCTCTGACACACCCAATACCCCTGTCAATACTGATTTCCCTGACGAACATCTCTTTTACATCGCTTCTGATGATCCTTGGTATGGCGACCTCCTCGTCTACCTACGAACTCAAAATTTTGGTAATCACCTATCACGAGATGATCATCGACGCATTCGCCATTAGGCCCCCCGCTATCTCCTCATCGGTGACATCCTATATCAGCGAGGCATCAACACCATTCTTCGTCGCTGCTTGACTATTGACGAGGCCGATAGAGTCTTAAATGACTGCCACAGCGGCACCTGTGGGGGCCATCTTTCGGGCATCGCCACGGCTCAAAAGATTATCTAGGTCGATTACTTTTGGCCTACCCTGTTTCATGATTGCATTCATGCTGTGAAACGATGTGAGCAATGTCAGCTCTATGCCAACAAAGCCCGGGCTCCCCCCGCTCTTCTTCACCCAGTCATCACTGCAGGCCCCTATTGTAAATGGGGCATTGACTTTATGACTTGTAATCCCCCCTCCAGCAATGGTCACAAATACATTGTTGTCGTTGTCGATTACTTCACCAAATGGGCTGAAGCCATGCCCACTTTCAACAACACCGCTAACACTGCAGTGCATTTTTTCTTCAACCACGTCATATCCCGGTTCAGAGTACCACTCCAACTCATCTCTGATCATGGAAAACATTTTGAGAATGATATCTTCGTCGAACTCTCATCTCGGTTAGGCTTCTCTCATGAGTTTGATTCACCCTACTACCCTCAGTCCAACGGATAGGTCGAGGCAGTGAACAAAGTCCTCAAGACCATGTTACAATGCACGGTTAATAAACACAAAACCAATTGGCATCATATGTTATTTTCTGCGCTATGGGCTTATCGAACAGATGTGAAGACCACCATGGGTTTTACACCATTTCACTTAGTCCATGGGGTCGAGGCAACTCTTCCCATCGAGTGCGAAATTCCGACCCTTCGCACCGCAATCGAGCTTTTACCTGACACTGCTCCAATGGAGCAGCGCTTACTGAACTTGGAGTCTCTGGATGAGGATCGTCGAGCCTCATTACATAACAACGAGGTAGCTAAAAAATGATCTAAGGCTACCTTTGATCGCCATGTCAACCTTCGATCATTTCGCGAAGGCGACCTTGTCCTCGCCTATGATATTTCTCATGATACCTTTGGCCACGACAAATTCGAATCATTCTGGCATGGCCCTTACATCATCCAACATTGCCTCACCAAAGGCGCATACATCCTGGCCTCCACCGAAGGTCTCTCACTCAAGGAACCCGTCAATGGGTTATACCTCAAGAAATTTTATGCTTAGAAGTAGTCATACTTTAGGTTACTTTTTCTTGTTTAGTGTTTTTAATCCTTTTTCCCTACCCTCTCGTCTAAACTATCCTTTGTGCTATTGACAGATGACTTTTCCACCAGCTTACCACATTGGTTACGTCGACAGCGCCAACCGTTGGACACAAAATCTTGCTTCGGCTGCTTGGGCTCTCTACACCCCATCACATGAAATGATACATTCAAGCGGTATATGTTTGGGACCAGCAACCAACAACCAAGCCGAATACACTGTTGTCATCAGCCTCTTGACGGATGCCCAGCATCATCATATTCGTCACCTTAGCGTTTTCCTCGACTCCCAGCTACTCGTTCTCCAGCTCAACAATGTCTACCGTGTACGCGATCCATGCCTCTTTCGCAAATACCTGCAAGTTAGATTATTATCTCGACATTTTGATTTCATTACATTTACACATTTTCCAAGAGAATTGAATCAAACAACAGATAACATAGCTAACATGGTGCTAGACTGGCATATATCACATCAAGCTACACATACATAAACATTCCATACATCCTGTCACAGCATATAGGAAACATAGACATCATCATCATCAAAACAAAAACACATGTACACCACATTTTGGATCTCAAAAATATGTATACTCATATATATATCGGCCTCTCTAGCCATCCGAATGTTTACATACAAAAAATACGTCGGCCCACCGGCCCGTGCTGCATAACGGTACAAAAATTGGCTCACCAGCCTATATAATCAAAAAAGGTATACAAAAATACATCATACAATCAGGGTGCCTCTAATGCACCCCCAGCTGCCCCTCCCTCCGGAGGAGGTGGTGGCCCACCCCGACCTGCCCCAGGCGATGGTGGTGGAACACCCGTAGGACCCTCCAGCCCCGGCGACAGGCGTCCACTAGTCATGGCGGCAAGCACAACTGCTCGTCGCATGATCGACCACCATGGTGGCGATAACCTGATACACTGCTCCAGGAACTCCTCGTCCTGGATACGGGTCCACATGCCCTCAGGAACATCTCGAAACACCATCTCAAACCGACGAACTATATCATCATCATCTACTCCGGCTGCCACCGGAGGAGCATGAGATGACCCCGCACCAGGGTCATCAAAGCAGCGCCTCTGTGCCGGTCTCTCGGGCCCTGCTAGTCCCCCAACAGCCTCATCCCTCAGACGCCTCCCTGCACGCGGCGGTCTCTCCTGCTCTCGCTGTGCTGGCGCTCTGAACAACTCCACCTCACGCCCGCGAGGTGCCAAATCTTCACATGCACCAAACAAGCAACAACAGATGGTATCAGTGTCTATACATCAAACATATGCACTGGCATATCAAAATCACAACATAAATCACAACATACAAATCCACAACATACCTCTGTGGTCAAAAACCTCCCCAGGAGGTAGTACCATATCCGAGTCCCCCCAGAAGTCCACCCCAGCATAGGGGAACTGGAGTATAAACTGTGGCATCTGCCGCCATATCTAAGCTGCCTCATCAGTGAAGTAATGTCCACCTTTGCCACCGCCGTGGTGAACCAAAATCTGTGACCACCACCTCAAGCACGACTCTCGTACCCCTGGTACCTCTAGCAGCACCCTCGGGTGCAACATCGGCAGCCTCTCCAAAAAGAAAGCGACCAGGATGGAGCCAAAAGAGAACTCCCCTCGGCCTGTGGACCAACAACGGTCCAGCTACGTAATCATCTTCACATGAAGGGTCACACCCCAGGTGAACCGCTCATGGCCCACCACCACCCTCTCCATCAACATTAGATCACCACCACTAATCCGGTGGGTCGTTCAAGTCCCGTACACCCGAACTATCATCGCTGCTACGCAACAATGCAGCAGGGCATCTATCCCACTAATGCGCACTGATGACCCAGTCATATAGTGCTCACCTGAGCAGTATCGCTCGGAGACCTCCTACAGAGGTGTATCTCTCGGCAGTATAGGATCTGTCGGCAACGGTGTTCCCCAGAAGGGGAGCCCAGTCAAGAAATAAATGTCCTCCACCGCAGTGAAGGTAATCTGCTCTCCTCACATGAGGAAGCAGTGCTGCTCAGGGCTCCACATCTCGATCAAGAACTGGAGCAAATACTCCTAGGCCCATAACAAAGGGCACTCAAAGAACTTTAGTAACCCATTGGCTGCTAAAGAAGCTCGAACTGCAGGCCTCGCACGGACCACAGCCTCTCGCAGCGGCGCCCAGTCCTGCTCGCGCCACCGCACATCCATGGTCACTGATCACCACCTGCACACAACCCAGAGTCCTATATTAGATTAAGCAATTATCCAATACATCAAAATGAGCTAAATTTTCACCCTGAAACCTTGCTTCAAAGGCGCTGTTTTACCACCCACAGGCGCGCGCACATGCGCACCTGTTCACTATATAGGTGCGCATGCGCGCGCGCCTGTTTTTCTCACAGGTGCGCTCATGAGCGCGCCTGTTCACAATACATGTGTGCTCTAGGGCGTGCCTGTCATACCCACAGGCGCGCTCGTGATCGTGCCTGTTTGTCCCACATGCGTGCACTCATGTGCGACTGTCCACCTCACAGGCACGCCCCTGAGGCGCGCCTTAATTTCCTACCCACGCGCACACATGCGCGCTTCTTCAAGGTACAGGCGCGCACTCATGCGCGCCTTCCACTGAGTCGCCCTTGCATGTGGGCCCACCCTCTACCTAAAAACCCCCTAAAACCGCCGTACGACCCCCCGTACCTACCCTGCCCAAAAATTGGAAACCTATAGCTATGCAGGATGTTCAGACCACTAACCTAGAACTCGCACGCTGGGAAATGGATGCCTCATGCTCTCGAAATCACTCAATCTCCTCTGGATCTGCTCTGGAACTCACTGTAGCAGTAGGTACAAATGAGGTGGAAATATAGGCCCTACAACTATATATAGGGTTTTTGCCAAACTTCCACTCACCATTCCGAAAGCCCACGGCGTCCATTTTTCGAACCGTCTTCAGCCATGGGATCATCATCCCGCCACCTACATCATGGTTGTCCCTGAGCCACTTTTCATCTTGCGCCCCTGGGGCACCTTTTTTTCACATCATGGCCAGGTACGCACGTGCATTGTCACATTTATCTAATACATGTCCATATTTGGTATTATCTTCAGATATTGTTCACTTTGTGTATTTGGTTATTATGTGTGTAGGTACTTGATCCATCATCTCTCAACATCATTCATTCAGGTATATACTCAGCACTAGCATGTAGTCTCTCCCACTGTAATGCATTTACATTTTCAGTCATTCCCTCTGATATTGACCTCTAGGACACCCTTTTCCGGCTCTGCAGTACTCCCACTTCCATTTTGCATCTACGGTACTGTAATCTGGTAGCATTCTCACCCACATGAGTTGTCCCATTCATAGCACATTTTTGCACGTTTGACACTCATGTTGTTCTTCATTACCCTTTAGGGATGGGATTCCCGGTAGTCTTACATCATGTTGCGAATCAACCACATACTTCTTCTCCTCATTTTGCTAGCTTCCCATATGGACTCCCAAATCATCGCTTTATGGTTATGTTCTTTTTTTTTTTTACCTGCACCTCCGCAGGATCATGAACCCACCATTTCATCCACCATCAGTTTGCCCATCTGCGAACCTATCTTCATTTCACCTACCTCATACAGAAACTCACCAATGGGGCCCCCACCCTTCATCAGTTTCTCCTGACAATTCTGCCCTCCCTGGGGCACGCATTTCACACTGGGGCACCCGTTTTTGTATTTGTACATTTATCCCCAAAATTATTTATTATTTATTATTTATTGTACAAACACCTTTACCTTCAGTCATTTCATTCTTCGTCGTCACCGTTGGCGACTTGCTTTCTTTTGGCCACACGCAACCCATGTCACCCTTAGATTGGAGTAGTACTTATCATTTACCCTTGCCGGCATCGTCCATATCTTCAGAGTACCCCACAGATCAGTTACCTCTACCCTCTGAATTTGTTCACCTTGACCTGCCTCTGGCACAACTTAACACCAGTCTTGTCATCCCCCTGACACTCGACCTTGTTACATGGTTGCGGCCACTGTTTCTCTTATATATCTCCAACCAAGGGCAGTCTTGATTCATCCCACTTCTTGACGTCGTCCATGTACCTCTGCCACTTCCTCACCTCAGTAGATTCCACAGAGCACCTTTTTGCTTCTGGGAGTTGCGTCCCCCTTTTGTCAACATCAACACACTTTTCCAGAAGGGCGATAGTATCTTGATTCTCATTCTCTATTTTAATGAGAGATCTCAGACGACACAGGGTGAAACACCATTGTTCCCTGTTGTCATTGGCCCCCATAACATTCGACGCCAACACTCTCTCATGTTATGGTGGGTCTTACTTTGCAACTGTTGCAGTTATTTTTGCCATTTGCCGAAGACCTCTGAACATGGTAGGGCCATCAATGCCCACATCATCGACGCTGCTTATTACAACAATCATTGCCTGTTATTCAGAGTATGTTCCTTTGCAGAATTGTCTTCTGCCTTTATCATTACCACCCCCGAGGGCACTGCAGTTGTCTACACCAACACTTCCGTCATCTTTTTTCAGAGTTACATCACACAAGGATGGGGCATGCCCGCCTCGTTTGTACACAGTTGTATAATTTTTCACCGCACGTCTCTCAGAAGGTCGAGATACCGGTTCCTTATTTCTCCAAAGGATCACTCCGAACAGTCCCACTCTTTCTTTCCCTTACAACAACATTCTCAGTAGAAGAAACATTGATGGATTTCGGCTATACGTATGCTCCTAACATCATCCATCAGGGGGCATCTGTTATCACTGAAATTTTGTCTTCACATGGCGACAAGAACTCCACATCATCAAAACAACAATGAAGTCATTCATGGCACTGAATTAACCTCACAGCACTCCGGAAGGGCCAAAAACTATACAAAGTAACCAAAAATTGAAGGGCGCTTTACAGCAGTATGGCGCGTGTGTGCATGCGCGGGACAAAGACGTGTTATTAGCGCATGTGCGCTCGACGCACGTCTATCAACACAAAAACCCACGCATCTGCTAATAAAACACATTAATTGAATAGGTTGGCCTCCCAATCGCCTACGGACCGACCCCCAAGATGATTTGACTCTCAAATCAGAGCCGGATCTGCAAAATCGACGGGTTAATGACCTAAAATAAACCCTAAACGGGTCCTTGTTCACACTTTGAGAAGGTTACGTGACCGCCCGGGAGCTGCTATAAAAGGCCATGAGGATTCACTATTTTGGAAAGGAATTCTAAGCATCGTTATGTTGTTCAGATGGTTAAGGGCTCATCCTTTGACAACAATCCATCAGCTGCATCACCCAGAGTTCTTTCACTGCTGTGCGCAGTTCATCTCACTTGTGAGGAAAGCAATTTGTGTTGAGGGCCCTGAAGAGCCTTCCGCTGGGGGGAGAAGGAACCTCTGGTCTCTTTCTTCAGTGTGCTCTGGTTTCATTAATACACCAGCCTGAAACCATTGGTGACCCCTGTGTCTTGTGTTTGATGTTCTTTGTTTATTTTCGCAGTGTTATTTGTTTTCAATTGATAGTTGGATTGTAGTTAGTTTTGTTTTCTTTAACCCTTTGCTCCACAACTTTTCTGCCCTGCCAGACCCAACAGGGTATGAAAGCACTCTCCATTTTCTCACCTGGTGACCATTTGAACGCGAACAACCATCCTACCGATTGAATGTGAGATACCCTCCCTAAAACTAGTCGTCGAACTCCTACCAAACACTTCTGCCGAAGAAGAATGTCCGTTGTATCTCATGTGATGAGACGAAACTTGACGCGATGCTACCCTAGTCATAGAAGCCCAGAAGAAATGTGTCAAGGCCCAATATGACAAACATGTCAAGCCTCGCATTTTCTATGAAGGTGATCTAGTTCTCCTTTACGAACAATATCGGTTTATGCTAGGAGCTGGAAAATATGAAGCCATTTGGCGAGGTCCTTACATCATCAGACGAGTTTTGGAGAAAGAAGCTTACGAGTTAGTAGATTATGATGGTATCCCTTTGAGTGAACCCAGGAATGGGTTGTACTTAAAGAATTACTATGCCTAAGATCACTTGTGCATGAGTACTTGTATTTTATTGTATCATACTTTTTGTGTGTTACTATAGTATGTTTTTTCATTATTTGGTCTCTGCCCTTATGGTACATTGAGTTTGGTTTCTAGATGTCGGAGTCTTTGCTACCCCACATTGGCTTCGCTGATGGCGCTAGCCGTAGTAATCAGAACCTTGCTTCTGCTGCTTGGGTAATTTACGCCCCTACAAATGAACTTATCACTCTACGAGGTGTGTGTCTCGGCCATGAAACCAAAAATATTGCAGAGTATAGAATCATTATCGAATTCTTGATTGATGCTATCTCACTCGGTATCCGTCACTTGGTTGTATGACTCGATTTGCAGCTAGTAGTACTACAGTTAGGTAATGTATATGCTATTTGAAGTTCTATTTTATTACAGGTATATTTATGAATTTGCCTCTTGGAACGTTATTTTGATTATATTGAGTATCAACATATTCCTAGATGTCTAAATACATTAACTGATGCATTGGCTAACTATGTATTAGATAGACATTTGGGCCATTTATAAACCAATCACATCACATGTATCACACAACACAAGAGAATTCGGTAGAAGCCGTATATATGTATATAACGATCAAAAGTTTGTTACAAAAAAGTTATGTCCAAGGACCAAAATTTCAAAATCTGAAGCTTGTAGCTTCTACAAAGTAGCGCCATGGGTGATGCTCACGATAACACATGAATTCCTGGGCAACCCTACAAAGTAGTCAAGCAATAGACTTCAACACACCCACAGTATAGCACTGATAACGCCGAGGGACTTCTCCGATAGTCATGTCTGGAATGTCAGTAGTCAACCCCTCTAAGTTTTTCTCCACTTCCTCATAATCTTTAGCGTCCCATAGTGGCACTAGAGCCACCTCTCCTCATTTCTAAATAGGAGACGTACCTAGAGGTTGGTATGGCCCCAAATATGTGTCATTCAAAAGAGATTTTTGATCACTTCTTGGGGAAACATAAAAGCATTGCATATGATAAAATAACAAAAACATTTAAAAGAAAAAAATGTGTACTTCTTACCTAGATCTCCCCACTGAGAATCCTTAGGTAAGGCCAAATCTAGATCCCCTCAAAAATCCAACCCAACATAGGCATAATCGTCGACCATCAACATATGTGGCCGCAACTAGTCAAAGAAGGAATCATTGTATTTGATGATAGGCCCAACTACATGTTGGGCCATGAGGTTGCACCACCTTAGCATCCTTGGATCCTGTGGGGCTGATAAACCACACTCAACCTGTAATCTCAGCAAGGCGACCCTCTCGAGAAAGAAGGACACCAAAAGTGATCTGTACCCGAATTGCTTCAGGTCACCTCTCCTACATTTTGTCAACTGCCTCTTCAAACTGTGGAGAACTGCATCCACCCAGTTGAAAACTCGTGACTCTGTACACTTGATGGTGTATTGGAAGTAGCTTTAGAGAGCCATGTGTGGAGTTGCACTCCCAACCATGCTAGAAAAGGTGAACAAGATGTGCAAAGGGTCAAATCCTAGACCCCCCAAATAGCCACCTTTCCTTTGCTTCTTTCTACCTCTAGAACACAGTACTAACGACAATACTCACTCATAGGAATCGCACCACCTCAGCTACCAATCAAGATAACATGGTACCCATGCCATGACAGTCCTGTCAGAAATTAAACATCCTCAAAATCAAGGAAAATGTGTGGACCCACACGTGGAATACTTGTTGGTCCACATTCCAGATATGAATGAGGTACTCCATAAACCTAACTTGGGCCCTCATGCTTGGGATCTGAAAGAATTTCAAGAGACCACAGTCTTGAAGAGAAGCAATGGTGTCTGGGTCATTCCTGATAATAGCATCATCCTCTTCATCCTCTCTTTCATGCCACTCCAACATCGTGATGGTTAAAGGCCTGCATAAGAACCATAAGAAGAGATTCAACAACCCTTTTCAAGCCTTGGCATATTTTTCATTGAGCAAAAATCAAAGTAAATTTTCATTTTGTGGCCCTTGCAGGTGCCCCTTTAGGACAGTGTGAGGTTCTCGCAGGTGCCTTTGGGGTCACTTGCGAGAATCATGCATTCTCATAGGTCCTGTATGGCTATCCTGCGAGAACGCCTGAGCACAAGTTTTGGCCCTAAAACAAACTCAAAAATGTGAAATTTGCCAATGAAAACAAAAAATTGAACCATGAAAAGGTAGAAGACAAAGAGCTTACCTCGCTGATGGAGACGGTTCACCAAATGGTTGCTTGTACCTTCCACACTCGAGCACTAAAATTCAAGGGAAAAAGAGGGGTTTTGGGCAAAAATCTTGGCAAAGTCATAATGACTATGGTAACAGCCCTTTTACCCACTTATACTTACTTTTTACTATATTTGTTTATTTTTATATTGTTTTATTCATCAAACCTAATGTCTAATAGCCCTATGAGTGTGACTTTTTGCAGATATGACAACTTTGAAGTCCACATGAAGGAGTACAAATATTTTCTCTTTTTCATCGCATGCATGATTGTTTTTTATGGTTTTTAGACAAAACCTCGAGCTTGGTCTTTGTTTGTTCTCACGCTCAAAAATACATGAGAACGTAATCGAGCACACTTTTATCACTTTTTTGGGCTCATCAAGCTTATACGAAAAAGGAACCCCCTAGAGTCCTCTTTGAGCCCTTTTCAGACTCTCTAAACATGAAAAGCTTGCCGAGGGATCTTGCTATTTTCACGCTCGTTAAAGTATTTGAAGAAAGCATTTCTTAATCGATAATTTATCTCTTTTTCGGTTCATCAGACTACTTTACGAAAAAGGAACTGAGAAAGTTCTCTTTTGAGTGTTTTTTCAGACTCTATAATCATGAAAAACCTTCGATTTTTCTATCTTTGGACTCATTAAACAAACATCAAAAGACCTGTAATGGGAGAAAACCACTCCTTCCTAGGGTTCGTTAAACATACTCCAAGGGACTCATCTAAAGGATGAGATTACATCAACAAGCATATGTTATCCTCCTCAAGCTTGCGTAAAAATAAAGAGGTACTTGCCAGAAATGGTGGGGGGAAATTTGGGAAAGGGATGTGTTTTCGTATTCATATTATTGGCAGTAAGTGTCGCTCTTGAACATGACACCCCCTATTCTCTATTTGAAGCTAGTTTGGGAAATCCATTTTTCTCTCATTCGACTTGCTACAAGGTCATATTCTGAGTCATATCTGAGTCAGTGCTGCCAAATCCCTGGTCGTGTCATTCATATGTTCAAGAGAATTTCATCTAAAATGTTTATTTGAGTCGGCCATCTGTAGTTGTCCATTCTTACCAAGTCGAGCTTCCTTGTGTCCATTGTCATCTATATTCATACTTTGTTTCACCTTCAAAATCTATTACTTATTTCGTGTCATTGATGGGGGATACATCAAGGCCCTCCTGTGATGAGTCTTGTCCCATCGACTCCAACTCATTATCTAGAAACAAGACTTAGAAATTATTTGGTACCTTGGAACTTGCATGCCTCAATGGTAGGTTTTGTCACTTTCGACAGTGGGTTTTCATTATTGACCCTTTATCGAGAGATTCCATTGAATGTTTGACCTCATCTCATTTATTCACATTCATTGGATTGTACTAGTGTACCTTGGGAATCATTGACATTAATGGTGATTTCCCTCACACTTGTTAACGGTTGCATCAATGACCGGAAATCAAGTGGTTTCTACCATGTTTGACTTCGGCACATGTAATGACATGGCTAGATTCATACTTTCAGGTGATGGGATTAAAGACCCTGGATTTCATCTTTTTAATCCAGGATGCGATGGAGTATGTATGATTTGCATCGACACATAGATCCACTTTGTATGTCACGTAGCTATGTCATCTTAATTTGAGTCTTCTCACATAGATCCACAGTGTATTCTTGGTGGCTATGGGTTATTTTTTGACGGCATGGATCCACAATGTATGATTGGTGGCCATGACCCACATTCATGATGCCATCCGTTTGTGATCTGAGTATGGGAATGCCTACCTCCGAATTGGTATTATATTCTATAGATGCTTGGTTGTTTGCAAGTTTTTGATTAGGTGCATTCCTGGTTTTCGACACACACATGCGGTTTACAAAGTATTTTGGCTGTCGCAGATTCCAGCCTCATACTTTGGGGGTCATTTTGTTACACATGATTTTGGTCATCTTGGTGATGTATTAATAATGGTGTATTCAGGCTCCCAACAAGGACTTTTTGCCTGAGAAAAGTGGACATTGTCTCCTTCCAGAAAACATATTTTCAAAGTGAGTTTGCAAGCTGCATATGACCTAGGGTGCGAGAATCCCTCATTCTCACAGGCCATCTACACCTAGGGTGTGAACTTCTCATAGTTTTCTCCATACATAGGGTGCAAACCTATTTTCAAGCTTGGAAAAGAGAAGAGGTCTCGAGGGTTCTAGAAGGGAATCTTCTAGAAAATGAGTTGGCATTCGTATGGTTGTCATTTTAATAACTTCATAGATTTGATGGGATCATCCTCATCCATGCAACCATCTTTCCTTCTCCTATATATTGAAAGGTTTCTCATCGAAAGTGTTAAGAAAGATTGAATGAAGAATTGATGTAAGAATTGTGTGAAGAACATTGCTTGGACAGAAGCTTGAAGGCTCTAGTTGGTCTATCAAGAGGAATTGGATCTTCTTCATGCAAGTACAGAGCAAGTGTGTGTTTTGGAACCAAGGATCACTGAAAGGAAGCTTGCGATATCAAGGTGATCAAGTTTTGTCTTCTACTTTCAATTAATATGATATAGCGACATGTCCCTTTCCCATAAAGTCACTCTTACTTTATCACGTAATTCCTTGATCATATGCATAAGTTGACGTTGAATACATTTTTCTATCTTTACTTTGGTTAGTTTTTGTTGTCTTGGTCTTGACCTCACGAGAGCACCGGAGTGAAGCAGGAGAAACAAAGACCTAAGGAAGCGATCTAAAGGTATGCCACTTATTCTTCCTTATTAGTAGATTCAATGATTGAAACTTAGGGAAAGAGTCATGTCCTTTCTTATTTTGTTCTAGATCCAGGTGGATCTAGGGAGATTTGTTAGTGTCCACACCTACCGATTAGTCCGATAACAATGGCGTAGTGTGCCTCGCTTTCCAACTCCCAACTGGAAATCTCGTAAGGAAGAACCACCCCACACAAGTCACCGAATTCATGGTGGACCTTGCAGGAAAATGTGTGGAGGGCATGTAGATTAATTGGGAAAACAACCTCGTCAATGAGCTAGAGAACGATTGTTGTGAAGCCCGAGATTTGGGATATGAATTCCATTACAATTGGCTGATCATTTTGATTGCATTTTTCGCTTGGAAAATTCTTGAAGGAGCCACCTTCCCAGAGATTGAACCCTCAGAGTCATTGGCCACTTGATTCTCAACCCTGTGGTACACCAACGACATGACGAAGAAGTGACAATCCAATTCCATGTTTCATGCATACTATCATCAGTTAAAGGTCACAATTGAATCATTTACATGCATGACACCATACACCCTGCACCAGTATCGAGTAATACAAAATTTTTGCATTGATCCTCATTTCATATACATCAGTGCACATAGAGATGATAACCATAAAGAAATACAGTCATACTACAAAGTGACAAATGAATATATGGAGTAGATTACAAAGGAGTGGCTGGAGGAATTTATTGTACCTATCACTGATGCATAACTATCCGACACTGGCACCAGTTAATTGATGTCAAGTATAGAAATGGAAGAGGTGCAGATTGCCTCCATTAAAGAGGAAGAAAGAGAAGGAAGAGATGTCAACCTGGGAGTTGAAGGATCGAACTCCAATGGGCATGGAAGAGAATTAGACAAGGAAGGGCACATAATTAAAATCATCGAAGGATTGCAAAGAGATGCCTAGGCATGATGAGATGATAGTCAAAAGCTCATGAAAGTCAGGGATCAATAGCGTGAATTCAACTTTAAAATGTTGAAGAGCCTGGAAAGAATAAAAAGAAAATTGGATAAGGGAAGGGACTCAAACAAGACAGAGAGTCACAGAACCCCTGAGAGAAAAAAGAGATCAAGAAGTGTCAGGACCCCTGAGAGGAGAAGAAGATTGAGGAGTAGTAGAAAACATCATTTTCTCTCCCATAAGCATTTCAGTAGGGAGGCACGCAGTAGTTCAAGCTTGTCTCCTACCAGAAAACACTAAAAATATGGAATGGATGAATTGAAAGGGGAGATGAACAAGATCAATCCTCCAACGTTTGATGGTGAACATAAGAAGGAGGAAGATGCTGAAACATGGTTACTGGGCATGAGGAAATATTTCCAACTGCAGACTTATTCCACACATGCAGAAGGAAGAATTGTGATGTATCATCTAAAAGGAAAAGCATCCATGTGGTGGGATCAGTTTGTGCAAGTGTAGCACATCAGAGAGAAAGATATCACTTGGAAGGAGTTTAAGAGGTATTTCGAGAAGAAATACCTGACCAAAAGATACTATGGCCGAAAGATGAAGGAGTTCTTCAAACTCAAGCTAAGCAGCATTACCATTGATGAGTATGAACGAAGTTTTCTGGAACTACTAAAGTATGTTCCATTCATCAAAGACGAGGCTGTCAAAATTCAGAGGTATCTGAGTGGACTGCCACCTTCTATTGGTGACAAGATTCAGTATGATGATCCTAAGACTATGGACTAAACAATAAGAAGGGAGAAATGCTTGTATGAACAACAAAGAGAAAGGCCTATCCTTTGGAAAGCTTGGGATGACCAGAAGAGGTTTAGGAAGGAGCAGAGGTAGAATGGAAACAAGCCTCCCTTTTTCAGGAACAGTCCTTGGGGACAGTCATCTTTTAGAGAGCCCAGGAAAGTTGAAGGGAGTGAGCAGATGCCAAGACCGCCACCTATGGAGTGTTGGGGCTGTAAAGGGAACCATAGGTAGAACGACTGACCCCACAGAAAAGATAAAGCGAGAATTGTCCATACTGTTCAGCAAGCTGAAATAGTGGATGATATGGGCAGCAGAATGCCAAGGATCTATGGAGCCCTGAAAAATAAGCAAGAAGAATTTCAATTGCACATGATTGAAGTGGAAGGTATGATTAACAACTGATCACTCATTATTTTAATTGATTTAGAGGCTATCCATAGTTATGTAGATCGTAGGGTGGTGGAAAGTTTTCGTTTAAAAAGAAGCAAACATGAAAAGTCTTGGCTAGTGTAGTTAGCCACAGGAACCAAAAGGAAGTTCACTGAATTGGTTAAGTCCTGTTCAGTGGACATGAAAGGATTGAGCACTAAGGATGAATTGAATATTCTTCCTTTAGGATCTTACTACTGCTCAATTGGGATGGACTAGTTGGACCAACACCATGCCCTTTTGGACTGTCGTAAAAAGAGATTTACATGCATGGATGAAGAGAGAAATCAGGTAACAATCCAAGGAATTCCCAGAGTAGTGGTTGTTAGAGAAATCTCAGCCATGGAGCTGAAGAAGTGTTACAGGAAAGGCTGTCAATTATTTGCAGCCTATTTGGGATAAGCATCTAAAGATGCAGTCTCGAAGCTGGATGACCATGAGGTACTCAAAGAGTTCAAGGACATATTTCAGGAGGTACCTGGACTACCTCTGAAAATGGTCTTCGATTTTTCTATAAATTTGATACGAGGAGCAAATCCAGTTTCAAAAGATCCTTATAGAATGAGTACACTAGAGCTGAAAGAGTTGCAATTATAGCTCGAAGAGATACTAAGGAAGGGGTACATTCTCCCCAGCATGTCACCTTAGGGAGCCCCAATCTTATTCATGAAGAAGAAAGATGGGACGTTGAGACTGTGTGTTGATTTCTGGTAGTTGAGTAAGGTAACTGTCAAGAACCAATATCCTCTGCCAAAGATTGATGATCTTTTTGATCAGTTGAAGGAAGCGAAAATATTTTCAAAAATAGATCTTAGATCTAGATATCACCTAGTGAGAATAAATAATGAGGACATCAGTAAGACCGCCTTTAGAAAAATCTACAGTCATTATGAGTTCACAATGGTGTCGTTTGGATTGTCAAATGCACCTGTTGTTTTCCTGTGCTTAATGAATGGTGTATTTAGGGACTATTTAGACAAGTTTGTCATAGTCTTCCTGGATGAAATCTTGGTGTATTCCAAGTCAAAGGAAGATCATGAGAAACACTTGAGAATAGTGCTGCAAGTGTTGAAAGAACACCAGCTATATGCCAAGCTGAGCAAATGCTCATTTTATCAAAGGCACATCCATTACTTGGGACATATTATTTCGAAAGAGGGGATCGTTGTGAATCCTGAAAAGGTTGAGGCCATCCGAGAATGGTCAGTGCCAAGGAATGTGGTATAAGTTATATATTTTATGAGTTTAGAAGGCTATTACAAAAGGTTTATAGTAGGATTCTCAAAGATAACTCACCATATTACTTGCTTGTAAGGAAGGAGAAGAAGTTTCAATGGACTGAAGAGTGTGAGAATAGTTTCCAGTGATTGAAGTGGCTATTAACCAACGCTCCAATCTTAAATATTATAGATCCAAATATAAATTTCGTGGTGTGCATAGATGCATGTAAGGAGGGACTGGGAGGAGTTCTCAGCCAAGAGGTATTTGTAATCTGTTATGAATCCTGAAAGATGAAAGAGCATGAAAGGAATTATGCCACTCACGATTTAGAGCTACCAGCAATCACCCATGCATTGAGGAAATGGAGACATTACCTCATGGGAAGGAGTTTCAAAATGAGAACAAACCACAATGGTCTAAAGTATTTATTTGAGTAGATGACTTTAAATGCCAAGCAAACCAGATGGTTGGAGTTTCTTTTTGAATATGACTTTGATATCAAGAATATCAAAGGGAAAGAAAATAAGGTGGTTGATGCACTTAGCAAAAAAGTGCACGAATTACATGCTACAACCATTAGCATGTACAGGACTAAGATTAAGGACATAATTTTGGAAGCTGCAAATGTTTATTTGCAGTATAGAGGTCTGGTAGAAAAGCTACAATAGCGTTAGAGACCATAGACCTAGGGAAGTTTCACCTTGGGAAATGATGGCTTACTTCTGTATAAAAACAGAGTGTATGTACCCAATGTCTAAGAATTGAAGCTGGCAATTCTAAAAGAAATGCATAATATGGCTTATGCTAGACATCCTGGATATCAAAAGACTGTGGCAGCAGTCAAAATCCATTACTTTTGGCCGGGTTTGAAGAAATAAATCACTGAATACATCACCAAATGTATGGAGTGCTAGAAATTTAAGGTTGAGCATAGGCACCCAGCAGGGTTGTTGCAGCCTTTACCCATTCTTGAGTGGAAATGGGAAGTGGTGACAATGGATTTTATCATAGGATTTCCCAAAACAAGAAAGCAGCATGATTCAATCATGGTGGTGGTGGACAAGCTTACAAAAGATTCCCATTTTATTCCACTAAAAACCACTCAGAAGGCAGCAAATGTCATTGATATCTTCTTAAAAGAAGTAGCACGCTTGCATGGAATTACTAACACAATTGTGTCTGATAGGGACCCAAAATTCACCTCGAATTTCTGGAAAGGACTATTTAAGGGATTTGGAATGAATTTAAACCTTTAGTACATTGTATCATCTTGAGTATAATGGTTAGACAAAAAGGGTGAACAGAGTAATAGAAGACATACTGAGAATGTATGTGATGGATAAACCATCAAGGTGGGAAGACTACCTGCATTTGGTAGAATTCGCCAACAATAATGGGTATCATACATCATTGAAGATGATCCCATTTGAAGCACTTTATGGAATAAAGTGAAACACTCAAGTGAGCTAGGATAATCCAACTGATAGAGCAGTAGTTGGGCCTGATTTGCTCAAAGAGATGGAAGACCAAATGATAATAATTAAACAGAATCTAAAAGCTACCCAAAATAGGCAAAACTGACAGAGAATTCAAAGTAGGTGACCACGTTTTCCTGAAAGTGAAAACTAATAGGAGTTCCCTGAAGTTGGTAACTTGCACCAAGTTGGCAACAAGATTTGGTGGGTCATTTGAAATCCTGGAAAGGATTGGGCCAGTTGCATGCATGCTTGCATTACCTGCATCTATGATCGTATATAATGTGTTTCATGTTTCACTGATTAAGAAATATATACCTGATGCTAATTATGTTATCGATTGGAATGCGATTCAAGTGGAACGAGAAGGTGTCCTGCAAGTGCATCCTATGCGCATATTGGACAAGAAAAGAAAATAGCTCTGGAATCAAGCTATATATATTGTAAAGGTCCAGTGGACCTAATACTGTCCTGAGGACGTGACATGTGAGCATGCAGATGCTGTACAGGTAGAGTACCCACATCTTATTGAAAATTTTGAAAATCTTACAGAGACAGTGTAAGGTTGCACTGAGGATAGTGTAGAAATAAGGGGAGGGGGATTGTAGTGTCCCCAAGATCGAGCCCTTTGTAAGTCTGATGTATGAAAGGAATTGTAAATATGTGTTATAGGTTGGTGAGCCAAGTTTGTATAAGCTGATGGGATTATGTGATTGTTAGGCCAGAGAACCTAAGGGTTGGAGGCCAAGGGCTTGATTTTGTACCTGTATGTATGCAACACATTAATAAAATATAAACACTACCGTGTGCAGACTAACCACGATGAATGAGTGACGGGGGACTAAGATTCCACAGAGTGGGAAAGGAATTAGGGGATGGAAGGTGGGAAAAGGGGCTAAGTGTTGAGCCTAGGGGCTTAATCCTTGGGAATAATATTTTATTATTATTCCAAAGAACATGTGCATTTTAAGTTCTTTCTTTATCCTAAGTTCTGGTAAGGAGAAAACGTGTAAAGGGGATGCATGCTGATGGAACACATGCAGTTCCAAGGGTGACAAGTGTCAACCCTAGTGCATGCGAATAAAACGACCAAGATGAACTGTGAGAGGGGTTCCTCCTCCATTCGACCCCCGACTACCTAAAGTGAACTGGTCTGACCTCTACAAAGAAACCCTTGTGCATCTTCTGAAACAAAAAGGCATGTATCTGAGTTCGTTTGGGGATAACTAGTACATCCTCTATCTAAACAGTTTGAACCTGTGTTAACCCCTACGTGGATTTTTTTTCACGCATCACCGAGAACCAGAGTGTGAGTCTATCCTTTGTTGCCAGATTGAGAAATAAGAAGTGACCTGCCATTGTTGAACCTGTTGGAAAGCCCGTGTCTATTTTTCCCCTGGGTTGTTGTGGCTATGCAGTGTTGGACTGCATGTAGCTTGTTGGCCAGTTGTACAACACTCTCTCCTAGTGAGAGAGGTGATTAAGGTTGGAAGAATAGGTGGCTTGGCCTGTGAGTGACTCTCTCCAAGTGAGAGAGTGCATAGAGGAAGGAGAGAACTCTTGGAAGGAATCCTGTAGCTTTCATAGAGCTCGGAGACTTCCAGTCCGATCTGTTGTTGTAACCCACGACAAGGGAGGTTAGAAGCTGAAGGACTATCTAGGTGACAAAGAAGGTGTATACTCCTGGGGTGGAACAAACATGTGGGGAAGGAGAGTCTATGGGCAGTGAGCATGAGTGGTTCTTGGGAGAGAATTCCTTCCTTGTGACACAATGTTTTCCCTATAACCTCAGCCTAGCCTAGTATTCCCTGCCTTGGGGGTGGAGCTTAGTCCGAGCTCGATGGTGACCCGCTATTGAGTTGACGAGAAATGTGGTCTAAGGCTGGGAGGCTCATGGAAGGCCTGCAATTGGTTGGTGGAACTGCCAGTGTTTCAAAGATAAGTACCATATGCTGCTTTAATTATGTTTTTGTATCCTTGTGTATTATAAATATCATGTATTCTTTTGTGCATTTGGATTAATGTTATTTCCATGGATTATTTATGTTAGTAATAATTCTTATGCTTACTCTGAGCTCAAATGTATTTCTTGCTTAAATGCATGTGGATTATATAATGCCTATATGAGGTATGTAAAAAGTGGTGCTACAATTTGGTGTCAGTGTGATTAATCCTTACTAACAGAAAAAGTAGTGTTACAATTTGGTATTAGAGCGATTAAGCCTTGGTAATAGAAAAAGTAGCGTTACAATTTGGTATCAGAGCAAAGGTTTCGACACTAAGCCTAGATGGGCCAATTGAGTGGTCTTTGGACTGAGGGTGTGAGGAGAAATTGTTTCTGGAGGACCAATTCTAGACCTTGGAATGATCCAGAGTGTCAAGGAGTTACTTGACTATGCCTACAAGCTCATGAGGTATAGTGGTGTTGTGAAACCATAGCTGGTGTGGTCTATGGTCATAGGGAGAGAGGACTCTACACTAGAAGTGTTGGAGCCTTAGGATCTATTCGGGAGGGAAGGAAAACCCTTGTGACTGTCGGATCTGGAAAGTGTGCACAGTATTTAAAAACCCTTTGGAGTTGCACAAGAGTGTGGGAATCATGATACACAAAACCTCAAAAAGATCTACAGTATAGATCTGGGAGGAAGGC
The DNA here is from genome assembly GCA_009831015.1 of Picea engelmannii. Classification (NCBI taxonomy): domain Eukaryota; kingdom Viridiplantae; phylum Streptophyta; class Pinopsida; order Pinales; family Pinaceae; genus Picea; species Picea engelmannii. The sequence continues at coordinate 165,155 of ML787263.1, forward strand.
TCGACCATTAGATCTGGTGAATTCGTGCTCAAGTTAGTCGCGAAAACCTTTCATATTTCGTAAAGTTGGGATATGGGAAGTGAGGGAGGGGAACACCTCCGAAACCCAAAACCCAAAATCCTGAAATGATCTACACTGTAAATCGTAGGAAGGGAGTTTACCATAATTTTAGGATTTCAGCAAATGAAAGTTTGAGATATGGGATACACGGACTCTTGACGACCGAAACCCTAAAACGCCAAAAATATCTGTGTTGTAGATCTGAGAGGGGACCTAACAATTGGATTTTTTCTTGGAATGGATGTGGGTGCATGGATGTGTACCACATATCAGAGGATTGAAAAGACATGCGAGATTTGTGGGACCCAAAGACATCATCGATGGAGACGTGGATCCTATGGAATGTGCCACGTGCCACTAGGGTTAAAGGCGACAACTGTACTATGGGCCCAGAGAATAAAGTAAATCAAAATTTTTCGAGGATTGTAGCGACCAGGAGTTGCAAGTAACTACATAGTGAACTCCCCAATACCGAAAAACTGAAGTCTCGAAACCCGAAGTCCTGAAGTCCCAAACCCATCAAAGACTAAAGAACCATAATAGGTTTTAAGGGAAATAGTTGTGTTGTGGGCCTGGAGAGCAAGGAAATAGAAATTTCAGATTTCGAGGATTGTAGGGACAAGAATTTAGGAGTCACTGCATAGTGAACTCCCAGGTACTGAAAACCTAAAGTTTTGAAAATTGTAGAGCCGCCAAAGCTCAGAAAACCTTGTGAAGTCCAATGTTTCTCACTCACAATGGTTTATGATTATTATGATCTTATCAAAGGTTTAAGGCCTGAAAAACTTCGCATTGATTGCACATTGCATGTGTAGAGTTCAACGAGTGTCAGGACACCAGTTAATTGACATCGAGTATAGAAATAGAAGAGGTGTAGATTTCCTCCATTTCAGAGGATGAAAGAGAAGGAAGAGATGTCAACCTGGGATTCAAAGGATCGAACTCCAATGGACATGGAAGAGAATTAGATTAGGAAGGGCACATAATGAAAATCATTGAAGGATTGCAAAGAGATGCCCAGGTATGCCGAGTGGAGAGACGAAAGATCATGAAAGTCAGGGGTCGACCAGGTGAATTCAACTTAAAAATGTTGAAGAGCCTAGAAAGAATAGAAAGGAAATTGGAGAAGGGAAGGGACTCAAACAAGACAGAGAGCTGCAGAACCCCTAAGAGAAAATGGAGATCAAGAAGTGTCAGGACCCCTGGGAGGAGAAGAATATCAAAGAGTAGTAGCGGACATCATTTTCACTCCCAGAAGAATTCCAATAGGGAGGCATACAATAGTTGAAGATTGTTTCCTACTAGAAAACACTAAAAATATGGAATGGATGAATTGAAAGGGGATATGAACAAGATCAATCCTCCAATGTTTGATGGTGAACATAAGAAGGAGGAAGATTCCAAAACATGGTTGCTGGGCATGAGGAAATATTTCCAACCACATAATTATTCCACACATTCAGAAGGAAGAATTGCGATGTATCATCTAAAAGGAAAAGCATCCATGTGGTGAGATCAGTTTGTGCAAGTGCAACACATCAGAGAGAAAGATATCACTTGGAAGGAGTTTAAGAGGTATTTTAAGAAGAAATACCTAACCAAAAGATACTATGATAGAAAGATGAAGGAGTTCTTCAAACTCAAGCTAGGCAGCATGACCATTGATGTGTATGAACAAAGTTTTCTGGAACTACTGAAGTATGTTCCATTCATCAAAGATGAGGCTATCAAAATTCAGAGGTATCTGAGTGGACTGCCACCTTCTATTGGTGACAAGATTCAATATGATGATCCTAAGACTATGGAAGAAACAATAAGAAGGGTGACATTCTTGTATGAACAACAAAGAGAAAGGCCTATCCTTCGGAAGGCTTGGGATGACCAGAAGAGGTTTAAGAAGGAACGAAGGTAGAAGGGAAACAAGCCTCCCTTTTTCAGGAACAGTCCTTGGGAACAGTCATCTTTTAGAGAGCCCAGGAAAGTTGAAGAGAGTGAAAAGATGCCAAGACCACCACCTATAGAGTGTTGGGTTGTAAAGGGAACCATAGTTATAGAGACTGCCCCCACAGAAAAGATAAAGCAAGAATTTTCCATATTGTTCAGCAAGCTGAAATAGTGGAGGATATGGGTAGTAGAATGCCAAGGATCTATGCAGCCCTGGAAAATAGGCAAGCAGAATTTCAATTGCACATGATTGAAGTGGAAGGTATGATTAACAACCGACCACTCATTATTTTAATTGATTCAGAGTCCAGCCATAGTTATGTAGATCCTAGGGTGGTGGAAAGTTTACGTTTAACAAGAAGAAAACATGAAAAGTCTTGGCTAGTGTAGTTAGCCACATAAACCAAAAGGAAGGTTATTGAATTGTTTAAGTCTTGTTCAGTGGACATGAAAGGATTGAGCACTAAGGCTGAATTGAATATTCTTCCTTTAGGCTCTTACGACCTCTTAATTGGGATGGACTAGTTGGAATAGCACCATGCCTTTCTAGATTGTCGTAATAAGAGGTTTACATGCTTGGACGAAGAGAGAAATTAGGTAACAGTCCAAGGAATTCCCAGAGCTGTGGATGTTAGAGAAATGTCAGCCATGCAGCTGAAGAATTGTTACAGGAAAGGCTGCCAATTATTTGTAGCCCATGTGGGAGAAGCATCCAAAGATGCAGTCTCGAAGCTGGAAGACCATGAGGTACTCAAAGAGTTAAAGGATGTATTTCAGGAGGTACCTGGACTATCTTCGAAGAGGGACACCAATTTTTTTATAAATTTGATATCAGGAGCAACTCCAGTTTTGAAAGCTCTGTATAGAATGAGTACGCAGAGCTGAAAGAGTTGCAATTGAAACTCAAAGAGCTACTAAAGAAGCGGTACATTCATGAAGAAGAAAGATGGGACCAAAGAACACCCTAGAATGGTGCTGCAAGTGTTGAGAGAACACGAGAAATATGCCAAGCTGAGAAAATGCTCATTTTATCAAAGGAAGATCCATTACTTGGGACATATTATTTTAGAAGATGGGATCATTGTGGATCCTGAAAAGGTTGAGGCCATCTGAGAATGGTCAACACCAAGGAATGTGGTGGAAGTTAGATCTTTTATGGGTTTGGCATGCTATTACAGAAGGTTTATAGTAGGATTCTCAAAGATAACTCACCCTATTACTTCCTTGCAAAGGAAGAAGAAGAAGTTTAAGTGGATTGAAGAGTGTGAGAACAATTTCTAGCAATTGAAGCAGTTGTTAACCAATGCTCCAATCTTGAAGATTGCAAATCCAAATATGGATTTCATGGTGTGAATAGATGCGTGTAAGGAGGGACTAGGAGGATTTCTCAGCCAAGAGGGATTTGTAATATATTGTGAATCCAAAAAGCTGAAAGAGCATGAAAGGAATTATGACACTCATGATTTAGAGCTGGCAACAATCGTCCACGCATTGAAGAAATGGAGACATTACCTCATGGGAAGGAGATTCGAATTGAGAACAGACCACAACAATCTGAAGTATTTATTTGATCAGCTAACTTTAAATGCTAGGAAAACTAGATGGCTGGAGTTTCTTTGTGAATATGAATTTGATATCAATCATATCAAAGGGAAAGAAAATAAGGTGGTTGATGCACTCAGCAGAAAAGTGCATGAATTACATGCTACAACCATTATCATGTACAGGATTGAGATTAAGGACATAATTTTGGAATTTGCAAATGTTGATTTGCAGTACATAGGTCTGGTAGCAAAGATGCAGTAGCCTGAGAGACCATAGACCCAGGGAAGTTACACCTTGGGAACTAATGTCTTACTTCTGTATAAAAAGAGAGTGTATGTACCCAATGTCCGAGAATTGAATTTGGCAATTCTAAAAGAAATGCATAACATGGCTTATGATGGACATATTGGATATCAGAAGACTGTGGAAGCAGTCAAAAGCCATTACTTTTGGCTGGGTATGAAGAAATAAATCACTGAATACATTGCCAGATGTATGGAGTGCCAGAAAGTTAAGGCTAAGCATAGGCACCCAGCAGGGTTGCTGCAGCCTTCACCCATTACTAAGTAGAAATGGGAAGTGGTGAAAATGGATTTTATCACAGGATTGCCCAGAACAAGCAAGCAACATGATTCAATCATGGTGGTGGTGGACAAGATTACAAAAGATGCCCATTTTATTCCATTGAAAACCACTCAGAAGGCAGCAAATGTTGTTGATATCTTCTTAAAAGAAGTGGCACGCTTGCACAGAATTCCTAAGACAATTGTGTTTGATAGGGACCCGAAATTCACCTCGAATTTCTGGAAAGGAATGTTTAAGGGATTTAGAATGAATTTGAACTTTAGTATAGCATATCATCCTGAGTATAATGGTCATATAGAAAGGGTGAATAGAGTAATAGAATACATACTAAGAATGTATGTGATGGATAAACCATCAAGGTGGGAAGACTACCTGCATTTGGTAGAATTCGCCTACAATAATGGGTATCATAAAGCATTGAAGATGAGTCCATTCGAATCACTTTATGGAAGACAGTGAAACATGCCAGTGAGCTGGGATAATGCAGCTGACAGAGCAGTAGTTGGGCCTGAGTTGCTCAAAGAGATGGAAGACCAAATGATAAGAATTAAACAGAATCTAAAAGTTTCCTAGGATAGGCAGAAAAGTTACAATGATAGTAATAGAACCCATAGAGAATTCAAAGTGGGTGACCACATTTTCCTGAAAGTGAAAACTAATAGTATTTCCCTGAAGTTGGGAAGTTGCGCCAAGTCGGCACCAAGATTTTCTGGGTCGTTTGAAATCCTGGAAAGGATTGGGCCAGTTGCATACATGCTTGCATTACCTGCATCTATGACTGTACATAATGTGTTTCATGTTTCACTGCTTAAGAAATATATACCTGATGCTAATCATGTTATCGATTGGAATATGATTCAAGTGGAACCAGAAGTGGTCCTGCAAGTGCATCATATGCGCATATTGGACAGGAAAAGAAAACATCTCCAGAATCAAGCTATAGTGCTTCTAAAGGTCCAGTGGACTTGGTATGGTCATAAGGATGAGACATTGGAGCATGCAGATTTTATGCAGACAGAGTACCGACATCTATTTGAAAATTTTGAAAAGCTTGTAGAGATAGTGTAAGGTTTCACTGAGGACAGTGCAGAAATAAGGGGAGGGGGATTGTAGTGTCCCCAAGATCGATCCCTTTGTAAGTCTGATGTATGAAAGGAATTGTAAATATGTGTTATAGGCTGGTGAGCCAAGTTTGTATAATCTAATGGGCTTATGTGATCGATAGGCCAGAGAGCCTAAGGGTTGGAGGCCAAGGGCCTGATTTTGTACATGTATGTATGCAACACATTAATAAAATATAAACATTGCCACGTGCAGACCAACCACAATGAATGAGTGATGGGGGACTGAGCTTCCACAGAGTGGGCAAGGAATTAGGGGATAGAAGGTGGGAAAAGGGGCTAAGTGTTGAACCTAGGGGCTTAAGCCTTGGGAATAATATTTTATTATTATTCCAAAGAGCACGTGCATTTTATGTTCTTTTTTTATCCTAAATTTCTGGCAAGGGGAAAATGTGCAAAGGGGATGCATGCTGATAGAACACATGCAGTTCCAAGGGTGACAAGTGTCAACCCTGGTGCATGCGAATAAAATGGACAAGATGAGCCATGAGAGGGGTTCCTCCTCCATTCAACCCCTGACTACCTGAAGTGAACTGTTTTGACCTCTATAGAGAAACCCTCGTTCATCTTCTCAACCAAAAAGGTGTGTATTTGAGTTCATTTTGGGATAACCGGTACATCCTCTGTCTGAACAGTTCGAAGCTCTATTGACCCCTCCATTGATTTTTTTTCACATGTCCCCAAGAACCAGAGAGTGAGTCTATCTTGTGTTGTTGGATTGAGAAATAAGAAGTGACTTGCCATTGTTGAACCTATTGGAAATCCTGTGTCTGTTTTTCTCGTGGGTTGTTGTGGCCACATAGTGTTGGACTACGTGTGGCTTGTTGCCTAGTTGTGCAACACTCTCTCTTGGTAAGAGAGGTGATTGAGGTTGGAAGAATAGGTGGCTTGGCCTGTGAAGGACTCTCTCCAGGTGAGAGAGTGCACAGAGGAAGGAGAGAACTCCTAAAAGGAATCTTGTATCTATCGCAGAGCTCAGAGACTTCTGATCTAGTCTGTTGTTGTAACCCAAGGCAAGGGAGGTTAGCAGCCGAAGGACTGTCTAGGTGATAGAGAATGTGTATACTCCTGGGGTGGAACATGCATGTGGAGAAGGAGAGTCTTTGGGAAGTGAGCATGAGTGGTTCCTGGGAGAGAATTTCTTCCTTGTGACTGTGTGTTTTCCCTATAACATCAGCCTAGCCTAGGATTCCTTGCCTTGGGGGTGGAGCTTAGTCCTATCTTAGGGGTGACCCACTGCTGAGCTGATGAGCATTGTGGTCTATGGCTAGGAGGTTCGTGGAAGGGCTGTACTTGGTTGGTGGAACTACCACTGTTTCAAAGATAAGTACCATATGATGCTTTAATTATGTTTTTGAATCCCTCTGTATTATAAATATCATGTCTTTCTTCTGTGCTTTTGGATTAATGTTATTTCCATGGATTATTTATGTTAGTAATAATTCTTATGCTTACTCTGAGCTCAAATGTATTTCTTTCTTAAATGCATGTGGATTATATAATGCCTATATGAGGTATGTAAAAAGTGGTGCTACAATTTGGTGTCAGGGCGATTAAGCCTTGGTAACAAAAAAAAGTAGCGTTACAATTTGGTATTAGAGCGATTAAGCCTTAAAAGTAGTGTTACATACCATATAACGATCCTTGGACCTATTCATGCATCAACCTCATGCTATACCAAGCATCATGAAGAAAACGATTTGTCAACAATGAAATAAAGAATCATGAGAAAAATATTTACGAAGTACATCATGTACCAAAATGTGACCACCATGCACAACACCCATGTACATCAACCATGTTCATCTACCAATATGCCAACCGTGTGTCATATCACTCATGATATGTCTCCATAATGAACCAAGTACCATAACCATGTATCAAACAAATACCAATTTTTGTGCTAATCAAGTAATACCAATAACATAGTAGCATCAAGCATATGCCATGTATGAGTGTACCAAAACATGTACACCACCATGCACCAATACCACAAAATTGTGAATCTCATACATGTATTCCAAATCCTTCATAAAACATGTGCCAATCAACCTTCTAGTAGGTGCCTCTTATTAGTGTACCAATCATGCATCAACTATAGATCATCAATAATGTACAACATGATCATCTCATCAAATTCACCAACTACATGTCTCAATATGTAGCCCAAACACATGCAAAATGAATGCACCATGATATCCATCATATGATTCCAATAATATATCATAAGATATATCAATTGATCTCAAATATGTACCAGCCATGTGCCCCAATAGATCAACATCAATCCATAATTGTGGGTTAGTGCCATGCACCCAATATTTATTTTGCATCATCACCTTACATGATAATGAAAACCTACAACAAACAGTGTCAGAACCTGCAATAAACAATGTCAGACCCTGCAACACCAACATATCAAGCTCCAATACATGTGCATTTCCTTTTTCCAAAATCTTTACCACATATACATGGTCAGCTGCATAACAACTCACATATGTACACGACCTATTCAAGGTCAACCTGCGTATGTAGGTGACTATAACCACTATCACCTGTGTATGTCTTAGTAGATGACACTTTTGAACTTCCCTTCAGTCTTTCATCCTGTTCTGGTTGTTCTGTCTTCTTCACCCACTTCTATAGAGGTTCCTGCTTCTTAGAACTTGATCTTTGAGAATCAATATTTTCAAATATGTCTCCCTTATTACTTCATTACTTCTTCTATCCATGATATTTGAAGTCCTCATCATGGACTTTCTTCTTGTGTTCCATCACTCCTGGGATTTGTGGCCAAATCCACTACAGTTGTAGCATCTCATGGTGTTACAGGGAACAACAATGTGTCCTACTTGATCACCTCTCCAACACCTCATGGTGTTATAAAATGTTCCATTATATCTCCTTTCATAATATCTACATTCAAAAGCTTTGTGACCATATCTATTACATGAATAACAATGCCCATGAAAAATACTTTCATACCTTTGCTTTGGTGTCTCAAGGATAGCTTTTTGATGTCTTCCTTTCTTTGTTATTTTGGAATTTTTTTTGCCTTGTGTAGATGGTTGTTTTGCAACATTGTCTTCCTTCTTTGATGGACTTACCTCATGCTTCTTTGAGGTCCTTTCTTCAGCGTATGTATCTTCTTCTTTGTATCCAAGACCTAGTTTATCAAGTGGTGATATTTGACTTTGGTGATATTTGAATTTCCAAGTTCTCATCCAAGATTTGTGAGCTATTCAAGAATTGTTTGACTTTTCTACCTTCTTTCTAAAGTCAACAATTTCATCTTCCAACTTACAACATGACTCTTCCTTTTCATTTATTTGATTCTTCAATAGTTCTTTTATTCTTTTGGATTCTTCAATTTGGGTCTTGAGATGGACAATGATTTCAAAACTTTTTTTAATCTCATCATCTACATTCATATCTTCTTTTCCATTCTTTAGTGTTGTGATCTCTTCTTCCTTTTCTTCTAATTTGGTCTTATTGCTCCATTCTTGTTCCTTGATCATTTCCTTTAGTTTCAAGATGTGCCTTAGATTCCTCCTAAGAAACTTCTTAGTGTTATCCGAAAGATAGTTATAGTCTATATAATAATGATCACTTCTATATCTATATAAACCCTCTTCAACTTCCTTTTGAAGTTTTAACAAATTTTCTTTATTATTTTCATGGGATAATTACCATCAAACTTTAGACAAACTATTTCTATATCTTCTTCTTCACTTGTAGAGAAAAATTCATCATCATCGTTGCAATCAAGGGTTTTTGAGGGTTCTTTACCTTCATTTGAAATATCTTCACTATCTTCTTTTTTGCCAATATCAACACATAACTATTTTCCTTCATTTGAAATGTCTTCAAGATCTTCCTTTGTGCTATCATCACTTGATTCTTTATCTTTACTTGAAATTTTTTCAATATCACATTTAGAAATAATACAACAAGGGTTTTTGGAGATTCTTTACCTTTAATAATCTCAATGGAGTGATCTTCAACATCTTCCTTCTCCTTCTTGCTTTTATATGTCTCTTTTATATTTAGCCATAGATCCTTGGTGGAAGTGCATTGTCCCATGATTTATGTGATAGGGCTTGAGATTCCACTAAGAATGGCCTTGAGAGCCAATGCATTATTCTTCTTTTATTACCTTTGAGTTGCGAACTTTGACTTGTTCTTCAATGGCACTGATCCACCAATGACTACCTTCCAAATAGATGCTTCCATTTCCTTCAAATGTATTCTCATCTCTATTCTCCAAGTAGAATAGTTTTCTTCATCAAGGATTGGAACTTATTCATCCATTTGTGTGTCTATGGATCTCCTTCAATCTTGTTAAGGCTTGTAGTGAAGGCCTACTCTGATACCAATTGTTGGACACACCTACTGTTGGATTACTGAGAGGGGGGGTAATTAGTAATAGAGAAATTTAATCCTTTTTAACCATATAATCCAAGTGTTATATCAATGAAGAATTATCATCCAATAACTGCAGAGTAAATAAGCAATGAACAAATGAACAAACATACACATACACAGTACAACAATGTTTTATGTGCAAACCCAAATCGGGATAAAACCACATAATGCTTTTTCATATATGTCTTGAAGAATTACATTCATTGGAAGCACCAACTTCCTTTGTTTTCTAGTTGCAACTGGAAGGAGGCTACAACATGAGGGAAGCTCCAAATCCCCAATTCTCTAGCTACAACCAGAAGGAGGTTACAACCCCCTATGTTCTTCGGCTACAACCACCTGCCCTTGCCTCGTCTTGCCACCCTAAAGTAGAAGTAGAATGATGGAACCACTGTCAACCTGTCACTGTGAGATATACCGCTGTAAAGTTGTACCAATAAATCTGAACCATGCATCAACTTGTACCTCAACTTGTAATCAACCTGTACCATAAACAAGTGCATCAATCGTGCACCAACCTATACCAAATAACTTGTAATAAACCTATACCATAAACAAGTGAATCCAAACATGTAACCAGTATGTATCAATCATGTTTCAACTACTCATCAACTATGACTCATCAATATGTACCAACGTCATCAACTATACACCTCATGTATGTGCCAACTCATCAACTACTTGTCTCAACCATGTACTCAACATGTACCTCAACCAAAATCCCTCATCAATTTCATCATCCAAATCTGATTTTTATCTTTGTTATATATCTATTGTATATGATCACATTACTGCAAACCTCCCTTAATTTCAACAACAAGAGACTAGCATTTTCATCAAACTTTTCTTTAGTCTCGCATGCCTAGTTTTGGATTAGTCAACAACCCTAACTTCAAGTAATCATAACTTTGTACCTGTAATGTATAAAGATATGAAACTAATTCACAATGTTCTTTAGTGTGTTTTATGCAATTCCTCTAGATTTCACTACTTGTAACCTCTCATAAAAGGAGTTATAGCAAAAATGGCATACCTTGTTGAATTCTTGCTTATTCTAGAGAGTGACCTTGTAGAGCGTGCCCCGCATGAAATATTTGTTGAATTTATCTAAAAATGTTAAAAAACATACTAAACATTGTACCCTAACCAACACATTTGGTTTCACTAAATTTGGATTTGTTATGAATAATTTATGATGTTTTTACCCAAAACATCTGTTTTTTACTAGTTTCAAGACTAGCCACAAGCCATATTTTTCACAGAGTGTAACTCCAAAAATAAAATGACCCACAAGATGATTTTTTTACCATCGATACTTGGATATGTTTTCTCAATGGAATAACAATTTCACAATCTGAATAATTATATAAACAAAGTTATAGTGAAAATGGTGAGATGACCTATAAATAACATACCTTAGAAAGCACCATCAAAAGAATTTATCCTTCCTTTCATTTCGGCCTTATTTTCTTCAGCTTCCCTCAGAATTTTGGCTTAGATATATTTGGTTACCTCAGGCACCTATATATATTCATTATGCTCAAGTGTGATTAAAATGAGAGAGCCTTGCCTCTTATTTATACTCTCCAAGTAACTTCCTTAAAAACATCTTCTAGGTCACTTGGCCCCACTTTCCTTATTTTAGGGTTAACCCACTTCTAATTTCTCCATTAAATTTATGATTGAAATAATTTGTTTTCTATTCACTTTGAATTATAATACATTCATTACTTCACTTTATTATTTACCTTTTAAAATCTCTTAAACCACTTTGACTACTTTGACCTTTTGGGGATTCTAGATGACATATGAGGGTCCTCCAAATTTGTAAGGACATAACTCTCAAACCGTGAGGATTTATGTGACGTTCCATATACCACCAGAAACAAAATGACATGTACTATCCATATAGAATAGTATTATATAAAAAAATCATTGTCCTTCATCTCATTATTCCACAATTAAGCATGGGTTCTCTTACTCCACAAAGGATCTTCCCATGAGGGCTTTCACCATAAGGGGACCACTTTGGATTTCATCCATATTTACTTCTTATCAACCATGACAATACAATAATGAGTCATAATTACATCAAAAAATATTTGTTCCATTACCCAAACCTTTGTGCTATGGGGATTTCTTCAAGGGTTGACATCAATGACAACCAACCTTAATCAACACCTACCACACTTAGAGAGGGGGGGGGGTGTGAATGAGTGTGGGGATATTTTTCCCAAAACTTCCCTCTTACACAAAACTCATTATTTAGCATTCAACTCTTACTCATTACTCATTGATTTCATTTATAACAAGTTAGATGTGAACACATATCAACAACATAAATCAACAATATATCATCAACAAGTCATCACCATAAGGAACACAAAGAACATAAGATGTATGTAAAAATTTTATTTTTATTATGGAAAACAATCTGGGGGTTTTCCAGCAACAACTAAATAGAGTAAAACTCTACAAGAGCACCAGATCTATCTGGAAGATTCAACTTACACTCTCAACACCAAATGAGATGAGGCAACAGTCATCAATAGATATCAATCTTCCAATAGGTACGCAACCTGTCAGTAGTGCATATTGCATGTGTACACAACCTGGATCACTACAACTCACGTATGTATGTGTCTACTGTATACAACAACCTACATATACCTTGTGAGTTTTTAGGGTTTATCATTCAAGATCAACTCAGATCATCTACAAACAATATAGCATTCTCTTCTATCTCTGACTATTCAATCTTCCCACCATCCAGTCAAAACACATCCAAGATCTCTAATAGCTTGTTCATGCTCCACAACAAATCAATATGAATGCTATCTCAATAATGTATACACAACTAGTATACCACAACAATCATGTCACCACTAAATCAAAAAGGAACTCCTCACTCCATCAATCAAATCAACCATACTGAACCACAACATAGAATCCATACTAAGAATTCCCTAAGCAATCACAACACATCAAACAACAACATCCATCAAGACAATAGTTCAACCATACCACTGTCTCAGAGGTAGATCTGAGCCCATAGAATGCATATCTAGAACCTGCCTCATCATCCAAGATCTTGGCACTAGCTTAAACACAAGTCTTCATCATTCCATCCACTATATGTGCCCTGTCCTTATACAAATTGTGTATGTATGCAACCTGGCCCATTACAACCCGTGTACACCTTAGAAACTAGGGTTTCTGAAGCTCTGAGATTTTGGCCGTCAAGATCTCTGATATTGCTGAAAATTTGATGCGTCCATGAGATCCTCCTCTCACTCCCTTTCTCAGAATAGATCTTCTATAATTCTCAAGAGATCCATACCAAATATGCTCTCACAATAATCTCTTACAAGAAACTCTCCATCAATTACTCCAAAATATATTCTCACAAGAAGTTCTCACAAGAATCTCTCCATCAATTACTCCAAAAAATATTATCACAAGAATCTCTCCATTGATCCACACAAAAGATGTTTTTCAAGAGTCCATAGCTATATTATTTATAGTTTCATCCTCTAGGTCACTTAACCCATTTCTAGGTCACTTAACCTATTTTCCTTATTTTAGGGTTAACCACTTTCCATAAATAGAAAGTTCTACAATATGTTATCATTTAAATATTCCTTCTTGATTTTCCCACTTCTCTTTATTATTTAAATAATAAACCTTGACTTGTCACTTTAATTTATCATTTAAAAGAATGATTTCTTCTTTTAGGTCAATTTGACTTCTTTGACCTTGGGGGCTTCAAACCTTCATATGGGGGCCCTCCAACTTCATAAGGCCATAAATCTCAAACCCTGAGGAGTTATGTAACATTCCACATATCACCAAAAATAGCATGACAAGAATTATCCATATAGGATAGTTTCACCAACAAATTCATTGATCTTCATCTCATTATTCCACATACAAGAATGGGTCCTCCAACCATTCTTCTAGGATAACCCAATCTGCAAAGCATCTTCCTTTGAGGGATTTCACCATAAGGGGACCACTTTGGATTCAATCCATTTGTGAACCTTATCAATCATGATAAGACAATAATGAGTCATCTTATCATCAAACAAACTATGCATCATCATGTATCAATGAAAACTCATTGAACCATCTTCATATATACATCATATCAATGATCCATATTTGTCAATTGGTTTCCACTTTGACATCCATCATTATCATCAAGAAATATACATATACATTTTTCATCAATCATATATCAATCAATCCTTTGAAATCAATCAATCACTTGACATCAATCAATCAAACTATTGGTATCAATGACAACATGATCCAACAAGATCACTACCCTCTAGGGTAAGGTAATGGAAGTCATGTAGAAGCTACAACCTGTGCAAGATGAAGCTTGCAAGGTGTTCGAAGAGATTGATGGACAAGGGTCAAAACTGGATCAAGTGGTTGCAGTAGTAGAAAAATGCCTGAAAGGGCTTGTTACAGAGCAGACGATCCAAGAGCTCGTTGAGCAGGAGGCTCAAGCGAGGCAACAAGTTGAGGATTCTAGAGTTAATATCGAGGATTTTGAAGCAACACTGTCCATACCCGAGTGACTCGGGACGGGTCATAGGTGAGCATTGGGGGCCTATTGGACCTTGACCAAGTTTTGAGGAAACCTTGGTAAGATTTGGCCCATTTTTGGACTTCGACACATTGTTCAAAGAAGGAGTGCCCAAGCGAAGATGAGATCACGGATCTCACCAATTTTGAGGGTTAAGTGGACCTAGTAAAGGGTCCTTTAGGGTTTTTGTAATGGTTTTCTGGGATGTTTTCCCATGGGGTTTTCCCATGATTAGTCCTTATTGTAAAGGTTTGTAAAATTATAAATAAATAAGAATATATTATAGAGGGGGGGAGCTAAGCTGTTAGGAACCAAATATCAACATAACATAGAAAAACCTTAGAATACATACGCAACTCCTTGAAAAAGAGAGAAATTAAGATAATAAGCCTATTTGAGGGGGAAACCTCCTTATACCCACATAAATTTCCAAATACAAGATGATTCAAAATGAAAATGTCTCCTTGGTATATGTAGGAGACTTGGAGGTACACTTACAACTAATGGACCCAAGATGGCATAAATAAAGTAACATTACTAATGCAATATGCCCCAATTAAGGGGTAATGTGCCACTATTTAGGGCTTAACATGCCCCTCCCCTTGAGACAAGTGTTGTCTGCAATGCTTGAGTAAGTACAAATGCTTCCGTATAAAAGACTCGTCTTCCCAAGTGGAATCTTCAGCCAATAGTTTCCTCCATTTAATGAGATACTCTAAAATGGATCTACTCCTTAGCTGGTGACTTCTTGTATCAATGATGGCTTCAAGATCCAATATGATTTTTCCTTCCTCATCAATTTCTGGCAATATAGTTTGAACTGGGATCTTGTCACCTATAACCTTCTTTAAGCATGAAACATGGAAAACTAGGTGTACCCGTGAAGATGCTGACACCTCCAATTTGTATGTCATAGTACCAATCTTTTGCAACACCTTATAAGGGACATAGTACATTGGTGATAATTTATTATCCTTCTTGTCTTTCTTGAGGGACATTCATTTGTATGGCTGTAGTCTTAAAAATACCCAATCCCCTACTTCAAAACATATTTAACTACGATGTTGATCTGCTTGTTGTTTCATGTGATTCTATGCCATGGTTAGGTTGTCCTTTAATACTTGGAGAACTTTATTTTTATGGTCGATGTGATATTCCATTGCTTGAACCTTAGATTTTTATTTTAGAGAAGAAGTGATGGAAGTAGGGTGGTATCCAGAGAGTGCCATAAATGGTGTCATTTTTGTTGTAGTATGAAAGGAAGTGTTATACCACCATTCTGCCAAGGGTAACCATTTGAACCATTGTGTTTGTTTATCAGAGACAAAGCAATGAAGGTATACTTATCGACATTTTTTCACTAGATTGAGGATGATAGGATGAGATATGAGCCAATTGAGTACCCAAACAAGAAAATAATTTTGTCCAAAAATGTCCAATGAAGATGGGATCTTTGCCACTTACAATAATCTTTGGGCTTCCATGTATCTTTTGAACTGTGTCCATGAATGCGGTGGAAACCGTACTAGATTTGAAGGGATGAGAGAATGCACAAAAGTATGTGTACTTGGCCAGTCTATCAAAAATCACCATGATGACACTCTTTCCTTCAGACTTTGGTAACCCTGTGATGAAATCCATGGAAACTTCCTCCCGATGCTGACTTGGGATGGCTAAGGGTTGTAAAAGACCTGGGGTCTTAATTGTTTCCACCTTATTTTGTTGGAAAACCAAACATTCTGCCAGAAACTGTTGAACATCAGTTTTAAGGCCATCCCCAAAAAAATTCTTCTTGACCCTACAGTAGGTTTTCAAAAATCCTGAGTGCCCTCCTACCAGAGAGGTGTGAAATTCCAATAGTACCTTTTGTTTGAGTTGGGAGTTCTTACATAAATATAACCGATCTTTGTACCATAGTGAATTATGTTTCCATGTAAATGTATCTGATGCACTAGAATCCTACTGCAACCTTTGAATGAGAGTCCACATGTTTTATTCATTCTTCCATTCATCCCTTTATTCTATTATCAAATTGGGTTGGATGATCGAGATAGAACAGAGAAAGGCCTTAACATATTCATCCTTTCTTGATAGTGCATCTGCCATAAAAAATTTCTTCCCTTTTTTATAGATGATTTCAAAATCATAACCCAATACTTTGGTTACATATTTTTTTTGTTCTTCTGAAGACAATCTTTGTTCCAAGAAGTATTTAAGACTATCATGATCTTTTTTGACCTTGAAGTGCCTACCTATTAGGTAAGGGTGCCATTTCTTCAATGCATATATTATTGCCATCATTTCCTTCTCATAATTTGGTTTGTCTAAGTTGTTTCCCTTGAGTGGTCGACTTTCAAAAGACATGGGAATTCCTTATTGCATTAGGACAACACCAATGCCATTTCCCGAGGCATCACATTCCACAATAAAGATTTTTTTGAAGTTTGGTGTGGTTAAGACAAGATATTTTCACATCACCTCTTTCATTTTTTCAAAAGATTTAGTTTCCTTTGGAGTCCATGAAAATGCATCCTTCTTAGTTAGTGTCGTTAAAGGTGCTTCTATTCTCCCATAGTTCTGAACAAACTTGCGGTAGTAACTTATCAAACCCAAAAATCCTCTAAGATTCTTCAATGTTTTGGGAATTGTCCAGTCCATCATGGCCTTAATCATGTTAGGGTCTACCATTACACCTTCATGAGATACAATATGAACCAAATACTCTACCTCCTTCACCCCAAAGAAACATTTGGATGGTTTGGCATATAGTTGTATCTCCTTTAGTAGTTGTAGAACCTTCTCAAAATGTCGCACATGATCCTCCCAAGACTTGGTATGGATTAGTATATCATCAAAAAATACCAACACAAATTTTTGAAGGAAGGGATTGAAGATGGAATTCATCAACCCTTGGAATGTGGAAGGTGCATTTTTAAGGGCAAAAGGCACGACCAAAATTCATAATGGCCTTCATGAGTTTGAAATGTTTTTTTTGGGCTATCTTCTTCCTTCATTCTAATCTGAGGATACCCTGAATGAATATCTAACTTTCTGAAATAGATTGCTCCATGTAGTTCATCCAACAATTCATCAATGATGGGAATGGGAAACTTATCTTTAATAGTGATCTTATTGAGCTCTCTAGAATATGAACACATACGCCATGATCCATCTTTCTTGAATACCATTATCACCAGTGTAGAGTAAGAACTTTGGATAGGTCTAATAATTCCAGCCTCTAACATTTCTTCAACCATACACTCAATTTCACTCTTATGGGCATAAGGTTATCTTTACGGCGTGATATTAGGAGGAACACTCCCAGGAATTAGGTGAATATCATGATCATGATTTCACATGGGTGGAAGACCTTTGGGAATATCTTCAAATACTTTGGAATTCTTATCAATGATCCCTTGGAGATCTAGCGGAATACATGGTTTAGATGTTTGAACATCTAGTGAGAATAGTTGTGATATTACACTTTGATGCCCCTTTTTCAATAATTTTGTCATTCCATTGGATCTTATCAACTTACCTGGTTTCCATGTGATACCTCTTAACTCAATTTCTTTACCTTCCAATGAAAATTTCACGAAAATTAAAATCCATTGTTCCTAATGATTGTAACCATTGGATTCCTAGTACGACATCATCACCACCCATAGGTATATAAATCATTGGAATATTCATTACATATTCCCCCATAGTAAGATTGATCTTATTGCATTTTCATGAGAAATTGATAGTTCCTCCATCTGCAATCATTACTTGAAAATATGGTGCTATATATACAAAGCAATTTAGAGCTTTGGCTAATTTTTAGGGAATGAAATTATGAGTACTACCATAATCAATTAGGACTATTACATTTTTATTTTTGATATATCCTTCGATATTGAGGGTTTTAGGAGTGATAATTCTAGCCAATGCATTACATGATATCGTGGGAGTCAACTATTTAGAAGAAATCACTTCTACATTTTCATTTTGAGATGGTTCTTGTTCTTTTTCTTGTTCTTCTTCCTCTTCACAATCTATGTAGAATAAAATTTTTTCACCACACTTCTGTCCCTTACTGTACTTGCTGTCACTATTAAAGTATAAACCTTTTTCTTTTATTTCCTCCAATTGTTGAGGTGTCAACCTTGTAGGTTGAGGTGTTTTAGAAGTACCATTATTCTCTTGATAGATGTTAGGATTGGTCCTTCTAGTTTCCATAGCCATATTTTTTCTTTTGACATTTCTTTCCACCCTAAATGAATTCTCCAATGATTTGGGTTCCCAAAGGAGAACCTCATGTTGAATGTTATCTCTTAAGTTTCCTATGAATACATCAATCAAGTGATCATCTAGAATATTTGTTACCTTTATATTCAATCTTTGGAAGTTCTCAATGTGCTCTATATCTGAACCCTTTTGCTTGAGATTTATCAATTGGCTAAAGAAGGTATTGCTCCTTGTATTCTCATAGTGTGCTATCATTTCTTCCCTGAAAATTGTCCAAGTGACAAGTGATGTGCAAGAAAAAATACATTGATACCATAGAAATTGATTGTGTTCTAAATATAAAGAAGCAATTCATACCTTTTGTGTATGTGGCACATCATGTAGATCAAATAATTGTTCCATTTGAAGTATCCATGTGATTGGGTCATTTCCATGAAACTTCCTCATATCGATCTTAGGAACATGGTTGGTATTAAACCCAAAGTTGGAGTTTCTCCATTATTGATTCATCTTCTTTCTGTCCTCATCATGAATTTCATGGGATACATTTTCACTTTCAGGTTTCTTCTCTATTAGGAAAATTTTCAATCCTTCCATGATCTCCCTTTTTAAACCATCCATCATCCCTTGTAGTTCATCTTTTTTCATTGTATTATTTTATGAATCATTTATGTCCCTACGCATTTCTTCACCTTCATCAAGAGTCAAAGTAGGACTGTCTGGAGGCTTATCTGGTGTAGAAGTTCCCTTTTTGGGTGGCATGTTGGCAAAGTATCACTTTTAAACCTTGATTTTGAGGTGGTTCTTCTAGAAAATCTTTCTTCTATTGTATCTCCAAAATTTCAGCCCTTTTGGGTATGAAATTTTCATTTTTGTAGTTCTCTGATATTTCCTCTCTGTAATTCCGCAAGTCTAATCAAAATTGGATGTGCCAAGTGGAATTTACAATAACTTCCCCACAACTTGCTGATATTTGGCCTTTCCAGAATATTTGACTTGTATAGCGTGCCCCACACAAAATAATTGATAAAAATTATGAAAATAGTACTAGAAATACTAAGGAATGTCCACTATCCAATTCAACTAGTCTCACTCTATTTGGATACTCTAGGAAGAAGTTATGATTTTTTTACATGGAACACCTGCTTGATACTAGTGAACAGGACTAGTTAAATACCCTATCTTCCACATGGTGTATATAAAAATTTAAGATGACCCAGAAGTTGAACCTTTTACCACAAATACCATGCTAATTTTTGTGAATATCCTCCAGATTTAAGGGTCTGAAATGTTACAGAAAAAGTTTTATAGAAACAATTCTACAATGACTCAACTTAGGATGATTCTAGAACCCTATCTTACAAAGGTTGTATCTCCTAAAGTGTAAGTCCTACGGAGCTGAAATTTTAACCCAACGCACCTTACTCTATATACTAAATATCATCCAATGGGTTTTGTCTGAAATGTTGTAGAAAACACATTATAGCGAAAATTCCAAGGTATCTCAGATGTAGCAGTGAAACCCCAAGACCTTGAGCTCTGATACCATATGTTAGGAACCAAACATATTTTAGAATATAATGGATGTGCTTGTTTAACCATAGAAAATATCACTATTGTCACCCAACCATTGGACGAAGCCACCCCCAAGCACCTTAACCTTGATAGAGAATCATTCTGGAAGAAAAACCTAGGCTAGATAGCCAAACAAATGGTGGCACACCTTTCTCTAAGGATAGCACACCAAGCAAGAGTTGATCAGAGAGTCCAAACCATAACCAAGGGATAGTCCAAGACAAGACAAAAATCTGCTAGTTGCAGTATCTCTCCTCCATACTTGTGCACAAAATGGCCAATTGTAGTGCGCACAAGTGATGCTTCTATAGTTATGAGAATAATGACCAAAATGAAGACCGGCCTCCTGTATTTATACTAATTTTGGAAGACTTCCTGGGCTGAATTCTCATTCTAGGTACTAATTCTTTAGTATGTAATATTTCCTTTGGCCGACTTCTTCTCTTGAAAGCTAATAACCTAATACAATTTATCCTCTTGAGCCGACTTGTCTTATAGGGTTATTATCCAACTAATTAGGGTTTCTTATTGCTTCCCGAAATATTATGTTCTCAATAGGTTTACACATGGAGGTAAATACCTCATGCAACTACCATAATATCAACACTCCCTCTTAACTATGAAGGTATTGAAGGCAATGGTCTTGAGCACAAACATACCATTCACCCAGTAGCATCAACATAGTCATATAGAATACATAATAATTAGATCATGAGAACCATCATCACTATCAGTGTCATCAACTGCATCATCTCGCAAAACCATACTCCATCTGAGTAATCAGACATGATTCTGGATAATTCACTCACTCTATAGAGTGACAAAAGAGCCATTCTTCTAAACTAGACATATGTCCTAGAAGAATAAATGTTATGAACCATCTTTCGTCTGGAAAATCTTTGTCCATTGATCATCCATTTAGATGATAATCAGTTCCAACACTACTGATAGTCTTCAAGGTGATCCAAACAATGTCATTCAATAGAACACAATTGTGTCTATCCATAGTAGTACACGACTATAATCCAGTGGTACACTACCACACCAAGTAGCACACAGATACTTGATCATTGACATATAGTCACAATTAGTAGAACACATCCACTATAGTAGTATACATCTACTCTCCGGAGACATATACTTTCCATAAAAATCATCTGATATCACCCTGCACAGAAAAACAATGTTATAATATAAATTGAATCATCTGATCCATTCATCCACTCACATCTATCATATATGGAAGATCATATTCCCTCATAAGGTAAAACATCAATTATGAGATATCTGGACTATTATTCTCAAGCAAGGAAGAATAATTGCCTTGATTTTTTAGCCTGGACCATTCAACTATCTGGGCCATTCCTTTGGCACTAAAAAAATTGAAACCTAGAGAGAATGAGTCTACCCTAGGGAATTCCTGTCCTTGATTGTTGAACCTAGACCATTCACCTATCTGGGCCATTCCTCCAACACTAAACAAAGTGTAACCTAGGGAGAATGAATCTTCCCTAGGGAATGCTTATTCGAACCATTTCCTAATGAAATGACTATCCTAAACCAACCTCCAAAATGGACCATTCTTCGAAACTTCTCACAACTATGAGCTTCGAAAGAATGACTATCCGATGAGGGAGACCAATTTTCTTGACCACTACTAAGAGTGACTATAAAGAAGAGAGACTATCCAAGACCATCCCCTATGTTAACCACAAGGGAAATCACTATCTATGGTACATCAAGAATCCATCGAACCATTTTCATTATGAAAATGACCGTTCGATCTGGACCATTTTCCGAACTGGAAAGGAACTTCTCATCCTGGACCATTTTTCAAACTGAAAAATAACTATCCATAAATCAATAACACATCAACACTCCCTCTCAAACTAGGATTCATTTCTTCCTTTTTCAATAAGGAATTCTTCTCCATGAGCTCCAACTTGATTATGCAAACTCTTTCATATTGGAAAGAGGGTTTACCAAAATGTCTTCTTATCTACTCATCCGTTTCTTTTTTCTATAATTCATCATGGAGAATGTGGTGCTTGATCTCACTATAATTTGGTCTTTCTAGAACACTAGTTTTCTCTGAAGGCTTCATATAACTCTGATCAATATAGTATATCATTATTGGATTCATCTTTTGTTTCTTGCTGGCTCATAACATTGTGGCAAGTGTCAAACTAGAACATATCCAAGTGATACCTCTTCTTCCATCATGATATTTTGTCATGTATTAGCAATCCATCATCCCAAGCTTCTAAGTAACCATTCTTATACACTATATCTATTATGGAAAGTTTTTCACCACACTTCTATTGTGCATTGGAGGTTCTTTGTCAAGTTGTCTTCATTTGCATACAAGGGTTTATTTTTGGTATACCTTAAAGCCTTGAGGTTGTTCTTCATACGATCTTTGTTCAATTATTCTGGAGAACAATCTTTACATTCATTTGATGTAAACTCCAACCCATGGATATTGAGGGTGATATAATGTCTTATGTAGAGGTATGTCTGGTTTACTGGAGAAAACAATCATCATATTCTTCTCCCTCCATCTGGGAGAATCTCTAGTTCTGGATTTCGCAATGCTTTCATTCATAAGTCTTCCATACATTGTTCTTCATCATAACTTTCAATTCATGTGCTTGATTGCTTTAAGTGATCTCATATCAGGTTGGTAGTCTTGTGATTCTCGACTAGTTGTTCTGGCTTTTCCTTCTCTCTTGGAATATTCATGTTCGTCCTCATGTTTTTCTTTAGCTCTTAGTTCCATGGATTTTTCTATAGATTCCATTCCTTGAAGATTCCATCTTCTTTATTTCACCATAGGATCATGTATGTGGATGGACAACCAAGGTGTAGGGTTCTGCTCCACAGAGCCTTATAAAACCTAAAAAAAATTATTTTAAGGAATGCTAACCTAACATTTTTAATACTTCATAACCAACACATAACCAATAACCAACATATATACAATTTATTGAAATAAACATAATAAGATTATGAACAACCTTATAACACTTCATATTCATTAAATATATAAAACATATACGTAAATTAAAATACCTTGGTTTGATGCTAAACTCTTGCTAGTCTTGTTGTCCTTCCTGCTGCTACCTTGCCTATATTGATGCCACTAACCAACTTTTCCCAAACCGACTAACCTCCCAGCCAGCTAGGAGAAGCCTGTCTGTATCCCTAGCTCTAGGAAACTAAAAGGAATCCTGGCCCCCGTGCCCAAAACCCCTAGCAACCCGATGCCCCCTGCAATGATACTCAAAGACTATAGAACTCCACCGCAGAACCAGAAAAGCCAAGCCAAGAAACCAGAAGTCTCATCTCCATCCAAAATGCTTCCTCCCCCAAAATGATCATCCCTTCCCGGTAAGACTCCTCCCGTCATATACCCCCTTCATAGACCCTTTCCTCCTCATTAATGTCCTTATCCCTACATTCATTATCTTATCCTCTTATTTAATTTCTTATCCTTTTATTTAATGTTTCTTATCCCCTCCATATACGTAAATCATTTAATTAAACAAATTAAAATTATTAACCCTCTTAAATTTATTACCCATGTCATTGAATGTGTTAGGTAATTAATTAATTAATCAAAAGTTATAACAATTAATTAATTAATTAATATTTAATTAATATTATTATGACAATCTTTGTTTAATTAAAACCATGTTAGGACAATTAATTACCTAATTAATTTTACTTAATAATCCCTAAGCATATATTCAACTAGGGTTGTTACATACACCCACCCTTCAGGAAACTTCGTCCCGAAGTTAAGGTATCTCATGGTACAAAGGAAAAGAAGCAAGGTTCACACATTCATAACAATTAACTGACATTATTAGTAAGTAAGTCAAGAAAACTCATACATACTAGTGTGCATGTACAAGAAATGCATGTGTAGCTAGTACATACAAGTCTCGTGCGTGTACTAATAATCAATAACTATCACCCTTTAGTAATTTATATATGCATCCAATCCAATCAACAAGACTAGTATTTTATAAAAGACAACAACCAATCAATTGTTTGAGAAATCCTTTAATTACAATTATCTGTTTCAATAATTTTATTTAGACAACTGTGGTTTAGTTATGAAATTATGAATATTCATATATACACATTTTCTTTTTAGAAGGGAAAACATTAAATTCCACCAGAAGACGAATCTCCATACTTTCTCAACTATTTCTACTCATCCTTCCTCCCTAACTTACTTCCATCTCCATTCCTATCCTTCCTCTTCTAGACTATCTTGGAGCATCAACTATATTGACCTAACTCCAAATAGAACCCATAAGCGGAAATGTCACTATCTCGACCAAGCTTCCCTAGTAGGCAATTGATAGTCATCATCACACATCTTGGGGAGCATGAGCTAACACTGTCCTCCCATGACTTCAGGTTTCAGAGGATACATGGTGGGAAATGCCTCCACCCCTCCTAATCATAACTAGGGTCCACACCCTACAATGGAATATACAGTGGCACCATGTTGTTGGGGGTTTTTTCATCGTTTATTTGGTTTTGGGTAGTGTCATCACCTGAAATCCTGTATTGGTCCACATATCATAGCAATGCATCCAAACCAATACAATTTCACATACAATTTTCATACCATAATGTTTCTTGGCTAGTGGTCATGATATCCACTTTCATCATCATTATGTTGGCTATTTCATAGCCCATAACCTGCAGATTAGTCTGTTTCACAAACTCATACATTTCTATGCATTATCATCATGTAATTGCATACAATCATCATTTCTATTTGGTATCCTTGTACCATCAACTTAACGTCAAATTTTTCCAGTTAGAAATAGATCTCATAATATTCCATAATTCAATTTCGACACCCATTCATAAGATTATCATTTACCAAAATAGATTGCATCATATCCAACATCATTCTAATAGCATTTAAACATTCATTAAATTCACATTCTCACAATATGTCGCATCATATACATCATCATCAATAACATTTAAACATTCGAAAAATTTACATTCACATAATAGATCGCATTGCATACATCATCATCAATAACATTTAAACATTCATAAAAGTTCATACATTTTAAAGTTTAAGTGTATCACTTAATAGTTTCATTGTGACTAGAAAATAAAGTATATAGGCCTCATGTAATCCTAGCTGTATAAGTCAAAAGGTGGTGTTACATACACCCAACCCTTGAGAAACATATTCTCGAGGTGGTCAAAAAAGTGAGGGATAGTCTCGTCGTAGTGTCTCGACATCTTCCCAAGTAGCATATCCTGGACCATACTTGTCCCATTGGACCTTAACTTGGTCTACCAGATGATTCTTGAGCTATCGGACCCTACGGTCCAATATGCATAACGATTCTACCGTGAGGGTTCCCAAGTCTGATACCTACAATTCCTTCCAATTTAGTTTATGTGATTCATCAACAACATAATGATGTAAAACATATACATGAAAAACATTATGAGTTTTATGCAAGTGGGGTGGCAGTACGAGACGATAGGTAATGGGTCCAATTTTCTCTTGGATTCTAAACGCTCCTATAAATCGAGGTGACAACTTTGTCCCCTTCTCAAACCATATGGTATTATTATTAGGATTGATATGAATGAAAACTTGGTCTCCCACCTCATAACTTCAGTTGGTCCTATGTGCATCTGCATAAATTTTCTGCCTATCCTGTGCTTCCTTTAGTCTCTACCTAATCTGAATCACTTGTTCCTCCATCTCTTGAATCAATTCAGGACCAACTGTTACTCAATCTTCTAATCTATCCCAAATCAATGGTGTTCTGCATGGCCTTCCATACAGAGCTTCATAGGGTGGCATTCCGATGGATCTATGAAAACTATTATTGTAGGCAAACTCTACCAACGGTAGGTACTTCTCCCACTGGGTTTGATTATCCATGACATACATCCTAAGCATGTCTTCTGTGACTTGATTTACTCTCTCGGTTTTCCCATCTGTTTCAGGATGATAAGTTGTGCTTAAGTTCAACTGAGTCCCCAATGCTGATTGCAAACTTGTCCAAAACCTAGAAGTGAATCTAGAGTCTCGATATGAAATGATCTTCTTAGGTATCTCGTGCAAACGGATAACCTCATTTACAAACACACATGCCACATCAGTGACATTGTAAGTGTCTCTAACCAGAATAAAATGAGCACTCTTGGTTAACTTATCAACTATCACAAGAATGGAATTATGTCTATGAGATGTGAGCGGAAACCCCACTACAAAATCCATAGAAACAACTTCCCATTTGGACATAGGAACATCATGTGGTTGTAGGAGGCCTGTCGGGTGATGGTGATCGGCTTTCACTTGTTGAAACTATAGGCATTTGGCGACGAAATGGACTATATCGTGCTTCATGCCTACCCAGAAGAAGAGCTTCCTCATGTCTGTGTACATCTTCTTCACACCAATATGCGCACAATAAATTGCTCTATGGGCTTCCTTCAGTATGATGCTTCGAATATCCCCATTCTTAGGGATGTACATCCTTCCTCAATATCTTAACAGTCCTTCTACTTCTAGACTATATCCTTCATACTTTGGATCTAACTACCTCCCACTCTGGAGGTTTGAAGTAACCTTTAAATACCAATTGTCTCCTTGGAGTTGTGTCAACATATGTTCCCTTAGATTGACCTTTAAGGGTACCAAGGAGAAGATACGTGGTCCCCTACTCAAGGCATCTATGACCACATTTTCCTTTACCTTGATGTAAAAAATACCAATATCGTACTCACCCATAAACTCACTCCATCTCCTTTTCCTGGCATTCAGATCTCATTGAGTGAAGAGATGTTTTAAACTTTGATGGTCTGTTTTAATCTCAAAGTTTTTCCCCACAAGATAGTGCCTCCAAAGTTTCAGAGCTAGCATTTCAGTTGCCAACTCTAAATCATGAGTCACGTATAACTCTTCATGTTTCTTCAAATTCCTTGATGCACAAGCTATCACTCCTACATCCTTCACTAGCACGGCCCCCAACCCCTGCTTCGAGGCATCCGTGCATACTGTGAAGTCCTTTTCCATATACGACACTTGTAGAATTAGCACACTAGTTAGTAACCTCTTAAGCTCAATGAATGCACTATCACATTCTTCTGTCCATTCATACCTGACCCCCTTTCACTGCAAGGTGGTGATGGGTTTTTCTATTTTTGAGAATCCTTCCACAAATCTATGGTAAAAAACTACTAGCCCCATGAAGCTTTTCACCTCATGGGCATTTTTCGACACTAGCCACTCCATAATGGCCTTTACCTTTTCTGGGTCCACGAAGATTCCTTCACAGGAAATGATATGACCTAAATAATGGATTTCTTTCTGGAAGAAGGAACACTTTGACAACTTCCCATACAATTTTTTCTCTCTAAGGCAGGACAACACTACTTGTAGGTGTTCCTCATGTTCTCTTTCATTCTTGGAATAGATGAGGATGTCATCTAGAAATACTTGTACAAAACGGTCTAAGTACTTCCAAAATACGTCGTTCGTGAGGCTCATGAATACTGCTACCGCATTGGTCAATCCGAAAGGTACTACGACAAACATGTAATGTCCAAACCGAGTTCGAAAGGTAGTTTTTGGGATATTGCCTTCCTTAATCCTTAACTGATGATACGTTGATCGCAAATTGATCTTTGAAAATACCACTGCTCCTTTCATCTGATCGAAGAGGTCATCTATTCGTAGCATTGGGTACCTATTTTTCACTATAGCATGGTTCAGGTCCCTGTAGTCTATACACAGTCATAAGGATCCATCCTTCTTCCTTACAAAACTTACTGGTGCGCCCCAGGGTGAAACACTGGGCCTTATTTGCCCTAAGTCCAGTAACTCTTTCAACTGCATTTGCAATTCAAAAAGTTCCAGTGCTATCATCCGATATGAAGTCTTGGAGGTTGGTTTTGCACCAAATTTTACCTCAACAGTAAAATTAAGCTCCATTTCAGGAGGTAACCCTAGTACCTCATTCGAAAAAACATCCTTAAATTCTGACAATACCAGGTATTGATCCAATGAGGTCCCTTCCTTTCGTTCACTGCTTCCACTACATATAATCAACACCCTTGTCTTAAGCATCACTTAACCTTCATAGTTGATATAAAGCATAATGACACCTTTCTCCGTACACCCTGGATCTCTACTAGCCTTCCCTCATCGTCGACACAAAGCACCCTCTTTGTGAAACAATCTAACAAAGCTTGGTGAGCTACTAACCAATCCATTCCAATGATTAGGTCATATTCCTCGAGAGCAGTGGCGTATACCTTCAACCTGGTAGTACACACTCCCAGGTCTACTATGCAATTATCTACAGTAGGTCCTACCACTTGTTTTTCCCCTGAAGCCATCTCAACTTGTTTAAGTCATCGTGCTCATAGGCTGCCAACCCACTCTTTTCTAATGTAGATGGTGAAATGAAACTATCTGTCGCACCAGAATCAAATAAAATCTTAACATTGATATGATTTAGCATACCTGCTAACTCCACCACTGTGGATTGATGTTCGGCCTGGCGATTATTAACCGCTACGTAAATCTAGTGGCTACTACTTTCTCTCCCCATCGATGCCTTTCCTTCTCTATGCACAAATCCTGATTGTAACTATGGGCAGTCATGCTGGTAATGGGGTCTCCACACCCCCAACAGGTAACACGAGATTGAACCTATGTATTGTTTTGTGACTATCTCTGAAATGAGTTCCTTCCCCTGGAACCCCTGCCCCTACTAGTTGTTCCTTGAGATGTTCGTGGACCTGTCTGTGTCGTTGGTGATGAACAAGATGCTGCACTCACTTCCATTGAAATCCCTATGGCTACGGTCCTTGGCATGACTCTATTACCATATGGAGGTGGCCTTGAGCCCCCTCCCCTGGGAAATGTCCTCGGTGGCTACAGGTGTGAGTCTTTAAGGATTGTAGAGTGGCTTTCAAGCATTGGAGCTTAGCACTTGGCTTTGACTGGTGGAATGGAATGAAAGGGCTCGACGATTGGCTCGATGAGTTGTGTGTACGGTCTTGTGAGCTTGGCGCTTGGATAATCAGAGATTATTCTTCAGGATAGTACTTTGCTACTATTGATAATTAAACTATTTATATGTGAATTTATTTGTAAAAGTGATATGTGTGGGGCATTGGTGTTAGTGCTCTTCTTAAGGCGCTTCGCTTGGTGGGTGGTCTTGGGTTCAAAACCCATGGACCTCTAAAATTTATACTTAACCCTATATTATTAAATTATTTAAATTAAATTTAAAACTCATAATTATATATATATATATATATATATATAT
>ML787263.1:194624-221714 GCA_009831015.1 Picea engelmannii
CATATTAATACTTTTAAATAAATAATAAAACTAAAAAAATTAATATTAAAAAAAATAGTAATATAATTATTCAAAAAGCTTATTAATACTTTTTAAATAAATTAATAAAACTAAAAATTAATATTACAAAAAAAATATAATAATATAATTACTCAAAAAAAAATCTTACTTTCAGTTTGGCTAGAGTTTAATGTGCTCTGTGGCATTCGTTGGCAGCCTTTAAGGTCAGGCTTCTGGCATGAGGCCCACATGCCTGGCCTCTATCTCTCAGTACTAAAAACCTAAGTTGTTCCTTAACCCTAACGCTCCTTCACTTCCGCCTCTCCACTCTGCTTTGTCCCTCTGCTCTTGGTGTCGGTGTTGGTCTGGTCGTGGCTTGTGATTTTTTTGTTTGTAAAAGGTTTTAGGGTAATAGGTCTTGTATTAGCCTGCGGTTCTTTCTTTTTGTTTTCTTGGTATACTCTTGGCTTCCTGAATCAGGCGGAATAAAGAAAATAAAATATTTATCCATTTCCCAAACGAAGTCACCTGAACTTCTGGAGTTCGATTCCGAGCGACTTAGTTTTATTAGTCTCATGGTTGTTTGTAAGAGTTCATAGTTTCTTGAGTGTAAGGATTTTCCTCGGAGAGTTGTTCCCACTATTATGTCCGGTTCCAAGTGTAACTAGAGAAAATTACAGAAGAAATATTCAGTTCAGACTCATTATCACGTGAATTTTCCAGGTATTGTGTAGAGACCCTATCATTCATTCCTATATTTCCAGAACCTCCCCATTTGTCATAACTCATCTCAACAATACTCCCCACTTCTGCATTGTTTGAGTTTTTGATGATTTTTCTGGCCCGGGCACTACAGTTTGCAACATAGGAGAATGTGTAGATGGAGTAATAGAATCAAGAAAAGATGGGCAAGATCAAGTGCTGAAGCTTGATTTATCTACTGAAAATAGAGTTGGGCTAGGTCAAAATCTAGAGTTAGAATAAAACTGCACACCGACAGCATCTTGATTCTATGACTGATTATTGCTGCTACTATCAGAGAATTGGAATTTTCTTCCTTCAAACAAGTCTTTATCCCCTTTACCAAGTGCTCCATTGCTAAAATCCATGGTTTCATTAGAGAATTGCTTACTACTAATGGTGGGCTCAGTCAGACTGCTCATTTGAGAACCATTACATGTGTCCATCTGACTCTTCGTAACAGCTTCATCAGCAAAAAGTGATAAACTTGAGTGTGTTGGTGGTTGAGATATTTTATTGTACTAAACATTCTCTTGTGCATCTCTAGAAAAGAAATTGGAAGAAACCTGTGCTTCGGCTAGAAGCTTATTCACCAAATCATTCATGCTTCCATTCATTTCAGGTATGACAATGCCTCTTAAATTTTCCTCTTGTGGTAAGAAATAACCATCCTTAGTAATTGGCCATTCGTACTCTGGTATATGGGGATGGGAATTACTGGGTTCAATTTCAACTTTCGTTGACTCACTACCTGCTATTGTAGTTTCGTGTTTCTTTGTCAATTCTGATATATTTTCTGAAGATGATCTTCTCCAACTGTTTATAGGGGGTTCTTGTTTCTTTGCAACTCTGGAAATATTTTCTGAGGACGATATTCTTGACTGATTACATAGCCAGAACCTGACTCAATTGAAGAAGAAACCTCTTGTCTAGCTTTGCATTGAACCATTTGTCACAGGCATCGGGCATCAAATATGAGTCTTGTATGTTGTTTTGACAACTAGCACTATGAGCTGACTAAATTTTCTCAAGAAATGCATGGAAATCCTATCCTGACATTGCAAATATGGCCTTGCGCTTCATCTCTGAACACTCATCATTGTCTGCACAAGAGGAAATCTAGTAATTTTTTGAAAGGGCAGGCTCCTTGTCATCAACCTTATCCATTTCTTTGTTACCTTTGAAAGTTGCACTCCACTCAATATCACCTGATCGAATTCCTTCAACTTCTCCTGATGGAGAACCCTTTTCTTGAACTTTAGAGAGACTTCTAAATCTTGAGCTATCTTCTTCATCATTCCCAGAATTGATACCCTTTTCATAGTATGGCTTAGATTTCAATTCCCCAATTTGCTTCACAAAAGGGCACTTTTTGACATGTGAAACTACATCTTCCTGTAGGATAGTGCTTCGTCTTATTATTTTTAAGCCCAGATAAATGTGATTGCTCATTTGAAGAAGAAGAAGAAGCCTTCTTATCTCTCTCTTCATATTTCTTCTTATGGAATTCCTCTAGCTATGATGCTTCTTAAGTTATACAAGTTCAAATGGTGTGACTATGGACTATCCATGAAATTTTGTTATCAATGTTTCCCATAGAGAGTCCTTCTAAGCTCATCAGAGACAGTACATGACTGGGACACTAGGGATGAAGTTTTACCAAATTCTTTAGAATGATTGTGAGGGAGGCAGTGAGGACAAATCTTTCTAAAGAAACAGATTTCTAGTGGAACATCCATTCGTAGATTCATACATTGATTTTACTATCAATAATCTAGAATATATGGTATTGTCACCCGTGTAGAAGATCTTGGAGAAATTGTTGTATAGGGTTCTAGTTGTAATCCACTAGATTATAGTTATTCAACTTTGATGACTGATTCAAGTTGGGTCACTCTATATCCTTCAAATTGAACTTGAGTACAAACTCCTCAAGCCTTCTTTGAAAATTCCCTACTCTGGAATTGATCTGAGAAAATAATATTTTCATGCATTTGACATTGTATGTTGAAAAATCTTTAGAAGAACCATGTAATGGATTCTGGAAATGACAACAAAAGGGAGTCTTTGTATGCAGTTCAAATCTCAAGGGGGATTTAAGGGAGACTAAATGCTATCTGGATCACTTTCCAAAATTATATGTTTTGTCTATCGGTATTATACAAGCTATCTAATAGGCCTTTTATGTTTAGACAACTGTTTGCTATATTTACATTTAATTAAGGACCAATTTGGTGGTTGTAGAGTTATTCAGAGCAACGAGGCCACTATTTTGTTTTGATAGCATTGCTATGTTCGGGCTCTGATACACATGACAGTCATATAGTAGGCAAGGATAAACAACTACTAGTTTAATTTTAAGAACATTATTTTGGAATCATATGCCAAAAATAGACTTGTTGGAACACTTTGGTCTATCAATAGGGCAGTAATTCATTAGCCTTAAATTCATTTCCCAATATCTGCGATAGTTATTAGAGAGAAACAAATGATATAAATAGGTCACAATATAGTCAAAATGATTGCATTAGTGTTGGTCATATAGTAGAGGCAAGGGTGATCCTAATTAGA
The DNA here is from genome assembly GCA_009831015.1 of Picea engelmannii. Lineage (NCBI taxonomy): Eukaryota > Viridiplantae > Streptophyta > Pinopsida > Pinales > Pinaceae > Picea > Picea engelmannii. The sequence goes on from ML787263.1 coordinate 197,937, forward strand.
ATGAAAAACAAATCTAGATGCGATTCTACCAAGAAAAGTCCTCAACAGAAGATGATTTTCAATCTTTAAGTAATATGAATCATTTTCAATATGTATGTTATTTATATTTAAATTTGTGTTAAAAATTTATGTGCTTGGCTTGCAGGTTAGGCGGAGCTGGAGCTGGAGTTGGAACTTGGCCCTCAGGCCCAGATTTATCTAATTTTATCTAATTTCTAGGTGGGTACAGTTCCATTTCTAAATTGGGTAGGCAGGTAGGTAGGCCCTTAAGGCTCCAGTGCTTCAAACTGAAGCTCTGATACCATGTGTAGGGTTCTACTCCACAGAGCCTTATAAAACCCCAAAAAAAATTATTTTAAGGAATGATAACCTAACATTTTTAATACTTCATAACTAGCACATAACCAACATATATATAATTTATTGAATTGAACATAATAAGCTTACGAACAACCTTATAACACTTCATATTCCTTAAATATATAAAACAAATACATAAATTAAAATACCTTGGTCTGATGCTAAACTCCCACTAGTCTTGTTGTCCTTCCTGCTACTGTGTTGCCCAGCTTGATGCCATTGACCAACTCTGCCCAAACCGACTAACCTCCCAGCCATCTAGGAGCATCTTTTTTGGCTCCCTATCTCTAGGAAACCGAAATGAATCCTGGCCCTCGTGCCCAAAATCCCTAGCAACCTGGTACCCCCTGCAATGATACTCAAAGACTATAGAACTCCACCACATAACCAAAAAAGCCAAGCCAAGAAACCATAACTCTCATCTCCCTCCAAAATGCTTCCTCCCCCAAAATGATCATCCCTTCCCGGTAAGACTCCTCCCGTCATATCCCCCCTTCACCGACCCTTTCCTCCTCATTAATTTCCTTATCTCTACATTCATTGTCTTATCCTCTTATTTAATTTCTTATCCTTTTATTTAATGTTTCTTATCCCCTCCATATATGTAAATCATTTAATTAAACTAATTAAAATTATTAACCCTCTTAAATTTATTACCCATGTCATTGAATGTGTTAGGTAATTAATTAATTAGTTAATTAATCAAAAGTTATAACAATTAATTAATTAATTAATATTATTATGCCAATCTTTGTTTAATTAAAACCATGTTAGGACAATTAATTACCTAATTAATTTTACTTAATAATCCCTAAGCATATATTCAACTACGGTTGTTACATACCATGTGTAGGGCTATGCTCCACAGATGATCTGGATTATTTTTGGCATGAAATGAGAGCGGAGATATAATAAAGAAATGCACAGAGATATCGTGTATATCGAGTAATATAACAGAAATATATCAGATATGCAACCATAAACATAGAGATACAATAATACATGATTTCTATTAATGAAAGAAATGTACAGATACTGTAAAAATACAAAGTGAAAGACTCGCTAGAATGGTGGCAGCTTATCTCTGAGAAGAGATGTGATGGATACTCGCATTCGCAAGAAGATTATTACAATGAGGCTCTAGAGGCCTTTTTACAATAAACGGGAATGCCAAAATTCCTAGACATCCAAAAACCTAGCCCTAGGAGATGAAGCGCCAAAACTCATGTGGGCCCCGTTTGAGTAAGTGAGTACATCAACTTCCCGGGGTCGTAACTTTTGCATACGATCTTCGTTTTAGGCATGTGATAGCTCGTTGGAAAGGTATCATTGAGGAGATTCATTTTGGGGGCTCAATCATGCCTTCAACTATCATTGAGAACCTCGATCTCAAAAAACCTTCATTTGGACCCTCAAAATGGCCCCGGAAGTTAAAACCTACTAAAAATAGTAAATTGCCAAAATTGCCAAAAAGCCATTTTGAGCCATTTGGAAAAGGTGGGTGGCCACCAATATCCACCTGGATCAACAGAGCCATATAAAACCCAAAAAAAAAATATTTTAAGGAATGTTAACCTAACATTTTTAATACTTCATAACCAGCACATAACCGATAACCACCATATATAAAATTTATTGAATTGAACATAATAAGCTTACGAACAACCTTATAACACTTCATATTCCTTAAATATATAAAACAAATACATACATTAAAATACCTTGGTCTGATGCTAAACTCCCGCTAGTCTTGTTGTCCTTCCTGCTACTGCCTTGCCCAGCTTGATTCCACTGACCAACTCTGCCCAAACCAACTAACCTCCCAGCCAGCTAGGAGCAACCTGTCCGGCTCCCTAGCTCCAGGAAACCAAAAGGAATCCTAGCCCCCGTGCCCAAAACCCCTAGCAACCCGGTGCCCCTTGCAATATACTCAAAGATTGCAGAACTCCACCACAGAACCAGAAAAGCCAAGCTAAGAAACCATAACTCTCGTCTCCCTCCAAAATGCTTCCTCCCCCAAAATGATCATCCCTTCCCGGTAAGACTCCTCCTGTCATATCCCCCCTTCACCGACCCTTTCCTCCTCATTAATTTCCTTATCCCTACATTCGTTATCTTATCCTCTTATTTAATTTCTTATCCTTTTATTTATTTTCTTATCCTTTTATTTAATGTTTCTTATCCCCTCCGTATACGTAAAGCATTTAATTAAACAAATTAAAATTATTAACCCTCTTAAATTTATTACCCATGTCATTGAATGTGTTAGGTAATTAATTAATTAATTAATTAATTAATAAAAAATTATAACAATTAATTAATTAATTAATATTTAATTAATATTATTATGCCAATCTTTGTTTAATTAAAACCATGTTAGGACAATTAATTACCTAATTAATTTTACTTAATAATCCCTAAGCATATATTCGACTAGGGTTGTTACACAGGGATACTTTAAGGCTTCTTTTCGAAGAAGACTTGTTCTGAAGTCTGCTAAGAACCAAATATCAATATATCATAGAAAATCCTCAGAAAAAGTACTCAACACCTTGAAAAAGAGATAATTTCAGATAATAATCCTCTTTGAGGGGGAAAATCCTTTTACCCCATTTAAATGTTCAAGTACGAGATGATTCCAAATGAAAATGTCTCCTTGGTATATATAGGAGACTAGGAGGTATAATTACAACTAATGGAATAAAGATGACATAAATAAAATAACATTACTAATGTAATATGCCCTAATTAAGGGGGAATGAGCCAATATAAGGGCTTAACATGCCCCTCCCCTTGAGACAAGTTTTGTCTGCAATGCTTGAGTAAATCCAGATGATTTTGTATAAAAGACTCATCTTCCCAAGTGGAATCTTCAGCCAGTAGTTTCCTCCATTTAATGAGATACTCTGAAATGGATCTATTCCTCAGCTGGCGAATTCTTGTGTCAGTGATGGCTTCAGGCTCCAATATGATTTTTCCTTCCTTGTCAAGTTCTAGAAATATAGTTTGAACTGGGATCTTGTCGTCTATAACCTTTTTCAAGTATGAAACATGGAAAACTGGGTGTACTCGTGAAGATGCAAACAACTCCAATTTGTATGCCATAGTACCAATCTTTTGCAACACCTTATAAGGGCCATAGTACTTTGGTGATAATTTATTATCCTTCTTGGCTTTCTTAAGGGACATATGTTTGTATGGTTGTAGTCTTAAAAACACCCAATCCCCTACTTCAAAACTTATTTCACTACGATGTTGATCTGCTTGTTGTTTCATCCAATTATGTGCCATGGTCAAGTTGTCCTTTAAGATTTGGAGAACTTGTTGTTGATTCTCGATGTGATCTTCCACTGCTTGAACCTTAGATTTTTATTTTAGAAAATAAGTGATGGAAGGAGGGTGGTATCCATAAAGTTCCATAAATGGTGTCATTTTTGTTGTAGTATGAAAGGAAGTGTTATACCACCATTCTTCCAAGGGTAACCATTTGAACCATTGTGTTTGTTTACAAAAGACAAAGCAACGAAGGTAGCCTTATAGACATTTGTTCACTATCTCGGTTTGCCCATCAGATTGAGGATGATAGGATGAGCTATGAGCCAATTGATTACCCAAACAAGAAAACAATTCTATCTAAAAATGTCCAGTGAAGATGGGATCTCCGTCACTTACAATAATCTTTGGGATACCATGTAGATTTTGAACTGTCTCCATGAATGTGGTGGCAGTTGTACTAGCTTTGAAGGGATGGGAGAGTGCACAAAAGTGTGTGTACTTGTTCAGTCTATCAACAATCACCATGATGACACTCTTTCCTTTAAACTTTGGTAAAACTGTGATGAAATCCATGGAAAAATCCTCCTAGTGCTAACTTGGGATGGATAATGGTTGTAAAAGACCCAGGGTCTTAATTGTTTCCACCTTATTTTGTTGGAAAACCAAACATTCTTCCACAAACCTTTGAACATTAGTTTTAAGGTCATCCCAAAAAAAATCCTTCTTGAGTCTATGGTAGGTTTTCAAAAATCCTGAGTGCCCTCCTACTGGAGCGGTGTACAGTTCCAATAGTACCTTTTGTTTGAGTTTGGAGTTCTTACATAAATATAAGTGATCTGTGTACCATAGTGAATCATTTTTCCATGTAAATGTATCTGATGCGCTAGAATCATGCTGCAACCTTTGAATGAGAGTCCACATGTTTTCATCATTATTCCATTCATCCCTTGCTTCTATTATCCAATTGGGTTGGATGATCGAGATAGCATAGAGAAAAGCCTCAACATCTTCATCCTTTCTTAAGAGTGCATATGCCACAACATTTTGCTTCCCCTTTTTATAGACGAATTCAAAATCATAACCCAATATCTTGGTTACCCATTTTTGTTGTTATTCTAAATATAGTATTTGTTCCAAGAAGTATTTAAGACTATCATTATTTATTTTGACCTTGAAGTGCCTACCTACTAGGTAAGGACGCCATTTCTTCAATGCATGTAGTATTGCCATCATTTCCTTCTCATAAATGGGCTTGTGTAAGTCCTTTCCCTTGAGTGGTCGACTTTCAAAATCCAAGGGCCTTCCTTTTTACATTAGGACAACACCAATTCCATTTCACAAGGCATCACATTCCACATTAAAATTGTTTGTGAAGTCTGGAGTGGTCTGTTGGAAGATTGGTTGTTGTCATTGATGTCAACCCTTGTCATGGGTTTTGGAACGCAAGATTGATAAAGGTATTTGGACATGAAGGACAATGCACATGCATATACAACACCCATGAATGGATAGTATACATCATGTTGTTTCCGGTGCTATGTGGCATGTCATGTGGATCTTCATGGTTGAGGAGAAATGAATTTTTGAAGATGACAAAGTGAATTGAAGAAGGAAGTACATGTAGGCCTTGAAGATAATTAAAGAAAATAATTACAAAATAAGAAAGTGTCAGGTCGGCCCTAATGTTAAAATGAAGTGACATAAATGGTATAAATAAACATCATTATAAATTCATTTTGATACAAGTGGAATTTCAGAGGAAATAAGAAGTAAAGAAGGCTGGATTTCAAGGGAGGATGAAGTCTGTTGGTGATGTGTTCTAAGGTATGTTATTTTCAGGTCATCTTACCATTTTTTCTATAATTTTTTTTCTAGAACGATTTAGATGGTGAAATCGCTATGGTATTGAAAAGACATATCAAGGTACCTGTGGTAAAAATTTCATCTCTTGATTCTCTATAATTATGGAGATACACTATGTGGAAGATAGGGTTTGTGACCAGTCTTGAAGGTAGTCAATAAACAAGTGTTCCGGGTAAAACAATCATAAATTATTCATAGAGAATCCAAATTAAGTGGGATGAATTTCATTGGAAATATTACGGACTTTAGTTTATTTTTTTTGAGTTTCAGAATCAGATGTTAACTATTGAGCGTGAGGCATTATGTGCAAGTTCACTCTCTTTAATAGACCATAATTGAATAAAGTCTACCATTCTTTCTATAACCTCTTTTTGGGGAGGATTTAAGGAGTGAAACTTAGAGGAGTTTCAGAGAATACATTGAGTAATATTATCTATAGGATCAAAGTACTCCAAGAATTGAAGAATTGTAGAAATTGAAGAAGTCTCAAGAATCATTATCAGGTTCTATGTGATGATTGGTTGATGGTGATGATTTAATGTAAAGTTTTATTATCTCTCATATACTCTTGGTTGGAAGGAAGGGGAAAGGATGGAGAGTTCAACTCTCTCTTGATATTGGAGGATTATATCTTCCTCTTGGAGGTTTATCCCTCCCTTTACATTTGGAAGTTGTAGCTACCTTTGGAAGTCATTACTTCCCTTGAACAATAACTATTGATTATTTCTCATATATTGTGCATGGTGTATTATGGTGTATTGGTGTAACTCTTATACTATTGTTCATTTCTCATTGGATATAGTTGAATGGATTAAGTATAAGTTGAAAAAGGTTTTAAGTTGTAATTGATATTGATTCACCTCCCTCTCAGTATCAATAATTGGTATCAGAGTGGGTTACCTTCAGTACAGTTTAACCATTGGAAGGAAGATCCTAAGAAGAAATGGAAGACAAAATTCCAAATGGGATTCCACCATTTGATGGAATCAATTTTGAATACTGGACTAATAGAATGGAAACTTATTTGAAATCTCTTGGGGTAGATGTTTGGTTCTCAGTTTCTTCAGGATACAATGCTTTGAAGAAACCAAAGATTGCATCTCAGAAGGAAGCAAAAAGGAACAACAAATTGGTAATAGATACCATCCTAGATGGATTGACAGATTCAGTGAAATCCAAGGTGGGATCATGTGCATCATCAAAATAGCTTTGGGACAAGATACAAGACCTTTATGTAAGAAAAGATGCAAAGAAGAAGAAGAATAAGTTGAAGAAAATTACAACATCTCAGATTTCAAAGAAGAAAAAAGAGGTCAGTGATTTTGATTTAATTGCGAAGGAGTAGCTCATGTTGAATTTGAATGTCCTCATCCAAGGATTGAAAGAAATGACACTAAAGAAGAAAATTCCAACGAAGAAGAAGAAAATCATGAAGAAAAAATTATTCAACAAGAAGATGACAATCTTAAAAAATTGAAGCATGTTGAGATTGAAAATAGCAAGCTCAAAGACTCACAAAGAAAAATAATAAGTGAATTGGGTATCTGTGAAAAGATAGTCGTAATATTGAAGAAACAATTAGAATACTTTGATAAACTAAGAGAAGAAACCATTTCCTTGAAAAATCTACTCGAAGAATAAAGAAGAACAGGAGAAGTAAGGAATGTCCAAATGATGAAGAAAGAATAAGATTGTGAGAAACTTGAACAAGAAGTTGTCTCATTGAGGAAGAGCTTAAGAAACTCTCAAGTTCCAAAAGACTTAACACATCTTGGATGAATGGGTGAAACTTCATACAAAGAAGATGCAAATACCAATAAGAAGGTTGAAGAAAGAGCTATACAGACAATTGATGAGAAGTGGACCAGGATACCAGAAAGAAGGAATGATTACAAAAGAGATGAATATCCAAGAAGACATCCTACCTTCAGGAATCAAAGAATCTTCAATCAATATGAAGGAAACTACAAAATAATAGATCATGAACCTATATGGACTACATGACAAAGAAGCCCACTTACTCCAAGGTATCAAAATTTCTTTCTTGGTCATTGTTATACTTGCAAAGTTTTTGGACATATGGCAATTAATTGCAGAATCAATGAAAGGAACACATACGCAAGAAACATGAATGGTGTAAATAGAAGATATGGAAATAATCATAGATTTGTCAACAAAAGTTATAATTCATTTTCCCCATTGATGGACAAAAATATTGCATGCTACAAATGTAATTATCTTGGCCACAAAGAATGACATTGCAGATATATGAATGAAGATGTCCCTATGCCAACCATAGTATGGAGAAGGAAAGAGATTCCAAACAATGAATATTGTCGAATAACATTGACTGCTAAAGAATGTAAAGAAAAAGATGAATGGTACATAGATAGTGGATGTTCTTTACACATGACCGAGGATCAAGACAAATTCATTAGCTTGAAGAGAAAGGGTGACAATGTTGCATTTGGAGATGACTCATCTGCCAAAATACTTGGAGAAGGTGTAGTAGATCTTGGAAGAAAAAATGTAAAAAAAAAGAATGTTCTATTGGTTGAAGACTTGAATCATAATCTACTCAGTGTTAGTAAAATGTCTGATCAAGGATACACTCTTACTTTTGATTCTTGAAAATGTAAAATCTGAGAAAATAACTCAAGAATATTGGTTGCAACTACAACAAGAAGACTGGACAACATATACATCCTAGACATGAAGAAGAGAGAGAAGAAAGAAGTCACACACAAATATTCTAAGGAAGAAAAAGTCCCAAAGACCAAAAATAAGGATGAAGTATTATTGAGTGCCACATGTTCAGTGGGAGAATCCCCAAAGAAGAGAGTTACATTTTTCCATTAAACGTAGGGGGAGAAGCCCTAAACTTTGCCATTGATGTCAAAGGGGTAGAGAAATTGGGATCATGATGATAATGGGAGCATGAGTGTTTCCATCAATGACAAAGGGGGAGATTGTTGGAATATTGGTTGTTGTCATTGATGTCAACCCTAGTCATGGGTTTTGGACTGGAAGATTGATAAAGGTATTTGGACATGAAGGACAATGCACATGCATATACAACACCCATGAATGGACAGTATACATCATGTTGTTTCTGGTGGTATGTGGCACATCATGTGGATCCTCATGGTTGAGGAGAATTGAACTTTTGAAGATGACAAAGTGAATTGAAGAAGGAAGTACATGTAGGCCCTGAAGATAATTAAAGAAAAGAATTACAAAATAAGAAAGTGTTAGGTCAGCCCTAATGTTAAAATGAAGTGACATAAATGGTATAAATAAACATCATTAGACATTCATTTTCATACAATTCGAATTTCATAGGAAATAAGAAGTAAAGAAGGTCGGATTTCAAGGGAGGATGAAGTATTTTGGTGATGTGTTCTAAGGTATGTTATTTTCAGGTCATCTTACCATTTTTTCTATAACTTTTTTTCTAGAATGATTCAGATGGTGAAATCTCTATGGTATTGATAAGACATATCAAGGTACCTCTGGTAAAAAATCAGCTCTTGATTCTCTATAATTATGGAGATACACTCTGTGGAAGATAGGGTTCGTGATCAGTCCTAAAGCTAGTCAATAAACAGGTGTTTCGGGTAAAATAGTTATAATGTCTTCATCGAGAATCCAAATGAAGTGGGACAAATTTCATTGGAAAGAGTACATACTATAGTTTCTTGTGTGTGAGTTTCAGAATTGGATGTTAATTATTGAGCGCGGGGCATTCTATTAAATTCACTCTCCTGAATAGACCATAATTGAATAAAGTCTACCATTCTTTCTATAACCTCTTTTTGGGGAGGATTCAAGGAGTGAAACTTAGAGGATTTTCAGAGAATACATTGATTAATATTATCTACAGGATCTGAGTACTCCAAGAATTGAAGAATTGAATAAATTGAAGAAGTCTTAGGAAGCATTATCAGGTTCTATGTGATGATTGGTTGATGGTGATGATTTAATGTAAAGTTTTATTATCTCTCATATACTCTTGGGTGGAAGGAAGGGGAAAGTATGGAGATTTCAACTCTCTCTTGATATTGGATGATTGTATCTTCCTCTTGGAGATTTATCCCTCCCTTTACATTTGGAAGTCATTACTTCCCTTGAACAAAAACTATTGATTATTTCTCATATATTGTGCATGGTGTATTATGGTGTATTTGTGTAACTCTTATACTATTGTTCATTGCTCATTGGATATAGTTGAATGGTTTAAGTATAAGTTGAAAAAGGTTTTAAATTGTACTTGATATTGATTCAACCCCCTCTCAGTATCAATATGGTGAAGACAGGAGATTTGCACATCACCTCTTTAAGTTGATCAAAAGCTTTAGTTGCCTTTGAATTCTATGAAAATGCATCCTTCTTAGTTAATGTTGTTAAAGGTGCTGCTATTCTTCCATAGTTTCAAACAAACTTACGGTAGCAACCTGCCAAACCCAAAAATCCTCTAAGATTCTTCAATGTTTTGGGAACCGACCAATCCATCATGGCCTTAATCTTGTTAGGGTCTACCTTGACACCTTCATGAGATGCAATATGACCAAAATACTCTACCTCCTTTACTCCAAAGAAACATTTGGATGGTTTGGCATATAGTTGTTTTTCATTTAGTAGTTGTAGCACCTTGTTAACATGTCGCACATGATCCTCCCAAGACTTGCTATAGATTAGTATATCATCAAAAAATACTAACACAAATTTTCGAAGGAAGGGCTTTAAAATGGAATTCATCAACCCTTGGAATGTGTAAGGTGCATTTGTAAGGCCAAAAGGCATGACCAAAAATTGATAATGGCCTTCATGAGTTCGGAATGTTGTTTTTGGGATATCTTCTTCCTTCATTATGATATGATGATACCCTGAACGAAGATCCAATTTTGTGAAATAGATTGATCCATGTAGCTCATCTAACAATTCATCAATGACAAGAATGGGAAACTTATCTTTAATAGTGATCTTGTTGAGCTCTCTATAATCTGGACACATGTGCCATGAGCTATATTTATTGAATACCATTACCACTGGTGCAGAGTAAGAACTTTGTCTAGGTCTAACTCTAACATTTCTTCAACCATGTGCTCAATTTCACTCTTTTGGGTGTAAGGGTATCTGTATGGCTCGATGTTAGGAGGAACACTCCCAGGAATTAGGTGAATTTCATGATCATGATTTCGAGTAGGTGGAAGACCTTTGGGAATATATTCAAATACTTTGGAATGCTTATCAATGATCCTTTGGAGATCTTGAGGAATAGATGGCTTAGATGTTTGAACATCTAGTGAGCATAGTTGTGCATTAACACATTGATGCCCCTTTTTCAATAATTTTGTCATGCCATTAGAGCTTATCACCTTACTGGGTTTCCTTGTGATGCATCTTAACTCAATTTCTTTTCCTTCCAATGAAAATTTCATGAAAAGTTCTTGAAAATTAAAAGTCACTGTTCCTAATGATTGTAACCATTGGATTTCTAGTACAACATCTGCACCACCCATGGGTATAGAAATAATTGGACTATTCATTACATATTCCCCCATAGTAAGATTGATCTTATTGCATTTTCCTAAGCAATTGATAGTTCCTCCATATGCAATCACTACTTGAAACTCTAGTGCTAGATATACAAAGCAATTAAGAGATTTGGCTAATTTATAGTGAATGAAATTATGAGTACTGCCAGAATCAATCAGGACTATTACCTTTTTCTTTTTGATGTATCCTTCAATATTGAGGGTTTGAGGAGTGCTAATTCCAGCCAATGCATTACACAATATCGTGGGAGTCAACTCTTCAGATGATATTGCTTCTACGTTTTCATCTTGAGATGGTTCTTGTTCTTGTTCTTCTTCCTCTTCACAATCTATGTAGAATAATTTCTTCTCACCACACTTATGTCCCTTACTGTACTTCCTGTCACAATTAAAGCATAAACCTTTTTCTTTTCTTTCCTCCAATTGTTTAGGTGTCAACCTTGTAGGTTTAGGTGTTTTAGAAGAAGGCACATTGTTCTCTCTATAGATGTTAGGATTGGTCCTTCTAGTAGCCATAGCCATATTTTTACTTTCAACATTTATTGCCACCTTATATGCATTATCCAATGATTTGGGTTCCAAAAGGTGAACTTCATGTTGAATGTTATCTTTTAAAGTTCCTATGAATACATCAAACAAGTGCTCATCTGGAATATTGGTTACCTTTATATTCAATCTTTGGAAGTTCTCAATGTGCTCGGTAACTGAACCCTTTTGCTTGAGATTTATCAATTGGCTAAAGAAGGTATTGATCCTTGTATCCTCACAGTGTGCTATCATTTCTTCCATGAAAATTGTCCAAGTGACGAGTGATTTGTGAGAACAAAGCCATCAACACCATACAAATTGATTGGATTCTAAATATAAAGAAGCAATTCGTACCTTTTGTGTATGTGGCACATTATGTGGATCAAAGAATTGCTCCATCTGAAGTATCCATGTGATTGGGTCCTTGCCATCAAACTTCCTCATATCAATGTTAGGAACGTGGTTGGTCTTCAACCCAAAGTTGTAGTTTATCCATTCTCGATTCACCTTCCTTGTTTCCTCATCATGGATTTCATGGGATGCATTTTCACTTTTAGGTGTCTTCTCTGTTACAAAATTTTTCAATACTTCCATGATCTCCTCTTTTAAACCATCCATCTTTGCCTCCAACTTAGCTTCCATCTCTTGTAGTTCATATTTTGTTACTATCTTCTTTTGTAAATCATTTATGTCCCTATGCATTTCTTCAACTTCATCAAGAGTCCAAGTAGGATTGTATAGAGGCTTATTTGGTGTATAAGTTCCCTTTTTGGGTGGCATGTTGGCCTAGTATCACTTTTGAACATTGATTTTGTGGTGGTTCTTCTAGAGAATCTTTTTTCTGTTGTATCTCCCAAGTTTCGAGAATTCTAGGTATGAAAATTTCTTTTATGTAGTTCTATGATATTCCTTCTCTGTAATGCCATAGGTTTGATCAAAATTGGATGTGCCAAGTGGAATTTATGGTAAATTCGCCACAACTTGCAAATTTTTGGCCTTTCCAGGAGATCTTACTTGTATAGCGTGCCCTTGAAAAAATAATTGATATAAAATTCTTAAATTTGTACCTGAAATACTACAGACTGTCCACGATCCATTGAAACCAGTCCATGCAATTTGGATACTCTAGTAAGAAGTTATGATTGTTTTACTTGAAATGCCTTCTTGAGACTAGTCAATAGGACTAGTTAGATACCCTATATTACATAGGGTGTATCCACAAATTTACGATGACTTAGAAGATGAACTGTTTACCATAGATACCTTACTGATTTATGTGAATAGCCTCTAGATTTTAGGGTCAGAAATGCTACATAAAGTTTTTTATAGTGAAAATTCCGCAATGACTTAGTTGAGGATGATTCCAGAACCCTATCTTGTACGGGTTGTATCTCCGAAAGTATATGGCCTTAGGAGTTGAAATTTTAACCCAACATACCTTGATCCATATACTAAATATCCTCCAAGTCATTTATTCTGAAACATTGTAGAAAAAAGGTTATAGTTAAAATTCCAAGGTGTCTCAGATGTAGAAGCGAAACCCCAAGACCTTGAGATCTGATACCATATGTTAAGAACCAAATATCAATATAGCATAGAAAAACCTCAAAAAAAGTATTCAATGCCTTGAAAAAGAGATAATTATAGAAAATAATCCTCTTTGAGGAGGCAACCTCCTTTTACCTCACTTAAATGTTCAAGTACAAGATGATTCCAAATGAAAATGTCTCCTGGGTATATATAGGAGACTAGGAGGTATAATTACAACTAATGGAATAAAGCTGACATAAATAAAATAAAAATACTAATGTAATATGCCCCAATTAAGGGGTAATGAGCCAATATTGGGGCTTAACAAAGTCACATTGAACATGTGTTTCTTTTCATGGTTGCTACCATGGATAGATACTTCATCATATTCAATGGATCATATAATTTAGGATTAGCTCCCTCCTAATCCTTTCTTCATGCATGAATGCATGTTCTTATTTTGATAATATAATCACATCCCTCCATCTAGAAGAGTCCACACTTCTATCTACATCCTTATTGACTTCTGCAAAGTGTCACAAATCGTTTTCCAATTTCCTCTTGATTGTTGACTTCTTTTTGTCTTTACTTCTTCTAGATTCCTTCAAGATTGATTATGATAATAACTTCCACATGAATTGTTACCAAGGGTTGATGATGTACTTCATCCTTTCATGTGTATTTTATGACATGTAGCAATCCTTATATTGTTGTTCTTCCATAGTTTCTCTTTGAACATATTATCTTCTAGGAAATAGATATGCAAGATATGTACAAAAAGCATGGTATGTACAAGAAATATGAAGAGTGTTGTTTACCTTGTCTTAGAAGAAGAATTTTTTTTCATCCTGCTTAATCTTCTTTGAAGGTTCCTTTTCTTCAGCAACTGATGCTTCATGTATCTCCTTTCTTTTCTTCAGCTCGGGACAATTTTTCTTGTAGTGACCAAACATTCGACAGTTGAAGCATTGTATTTCTGACATATCTTTCTCTTGATTTGGATTCTTCCTTGAACCCAACTTCCTTTTATTCCTGAAATTATTGAATCTTGTTGTGAAGGATTGATCATCATATTTATTTTGAGGTTTCTCTTTTGCACTAATCCTTTATTCTTCTTGTGCACAAAAATTCCAAAGTTCTTAGATTGTAGGATACTCCTTCCTTGTGTTCATACTTGTGGAAAATGCATCCCATGTCTTGGGAAGACCGTTGAGTACTATATTTACCAGTTTCTTCCCTGAGATGCATCTCTTCAATAGATTGTAGTTGATATCTTAACTGAGAGATCCTCACAAAGTATGATGTTATGTAGTCATCATCATTCATATTCATGTGACGAAGTTCATTCTTCATACTCCTTACTTGTCCAATGTTTCTGACTGAGAAGAGGTTTGTTAGGGAATCATACATATTCTTAGATGAGTTAATATGGGAGATGTAGGGTATCAAGTGGTATTTTATAGAGTTCACTATGATACTTATGGAATTGATGTCACTGTCTTTGAAATTCTCCATAGCTACAACGTTCTATGGTTCCTTCTATTTTCCTTCTTCAAAATCTGGTTCCACAATATCCAACACTTTATTCATGGAAAGGATGAGGCAAATCATTTTCCTCCATGCTCTGAAGTTAGAAGCCCCATCTAACTTGTTTTCTAACTTCATAGAGTAAGTCATGGTTTCCTTGATTGGGTCAACCCTAGATTTGACCAAAAAACTCAAACTTGACGTTTTTTCTTGTTGAGAGTACCAGGAGATGCACTAGGCTAGGGAACACTAGCCTATCCAAAAATTAGGTCAATCCCTTCACTTAAGGTGCCTCGATGAGAGGTTTATGGTTTCTACAGTTGCACCTGCTAGTAACCCTAGTGGCAATGCTTTGGTAACTGCTCCTACTAGAAACCCTAGCGATAGTTCTTCAATGAGCTTAGTATCCTTATGGCTATTCTCCATTACAGTGGTTATAATGAATGAAGGGGGATGTGGGCCCATAAACTGTTATAATATAATGGATGTGCTAGTTTAGCCATAAAAAATATCACTATTTTCACCCAACCATAGGCCAAAGCCACCCCCGAGCACCTTAACCTTGATAGAGAATCATTTTGGAAGCAAACCCTAGGATAGATAGCCAAGCAAAGGGTGGCACACCTTTCTCCAAGGATAGTGCACCAAGCAAGATTTGATTAGAGATTCCAAACCATAACCAAGATATAGACCAAACCAAAACCGAAATCCACTAACTGCAGCAGTAACTCTCCTCCAGACTTGCGCACAAATTGGCCAACTATAGTGTGCATAAGTGTTTCTTCTGTAGTTTTGATAATATTGGATAGAATGAAGACTGGCCTCCTGTATTTATACTAATTCTGGCAGACTAGCTAGTCCGACTTCTCATTATGGGTACTAATTCTTTAGTATATAAAATTTCCTTTAGACGACTTCTTCTCTTGGAGGCTAATAACCTAATACAAGTTATCATCTTGAGTTGACTTGTCTTATAGTGTTATTAGCCAACTAATTAGGGTTTCTTCTTGCTTCCTGGAATATTCTATTCTCGTCAGTTTTACACATGGAGGTAAATACCTTCCGCAACTACTATAATATCAACAATATCAATATAGAATAGAAAAATCTCAAAATAAGTACTCAACACCTTGAAAAAGAGAGAAATTCAGATAATAAGCCTCTTCGAGGGGGAAGCCTCCTTATACCCACATAAATGTCCAAATACAAGATGATTCAAAATGACACTGTCTCCTTGGTATATATAGGAGACTAGGAGGTACAATTACAACTAATGGACCCAAGCCAACATAAATAAAGTAACATTACTAATGTAATATGCCCCAATTAAGGGGTAATGTGACACTATTTATGACTTAACATAACTGCAAGTAGTTTGAATGTATTTGTGAAAAAGGAATGTATGTGTGTTAAGGATTTGTGCTCAATAGAGAGTTGTCTATGTGCCCTAACCTAGTTTTGGAAGGAGGATTTGGTGCTCAGTGTGGAGATCTCTTGTCTAGTGTGAAACTCAACTCTATGTCTTAGTGAACATGAGTAACTAAATGTAATATATTGGTGAATAATAAAGAGACAAAGAATTTGGTGGACATAGCCCCACCCTAGGGTGAACCACATATATTTGGTGTCTCATGGTTTGCTTGGTGCAATGTTATCTCTGCTATGTTTTTCTTAGTGCTTAGATTAGATTTGTAATGAATATGTATGTGTTTCTTAAATACATTTCTTATGTTAGAATGATAGATCTGATTTAGAGTGCTAAGTGCCAAGTGATTAAGGTGCATAATCTTTTGTTATTATCATGCTAGATCTATCTTAGATTATGTTATGCGATGTTCATAAGGTGAATAAACTAATGCATGTCACTTCCTAGTGTTATTAGAATATTGTGTGAAGTGTTATTATCCCATATCTGTTTCCCAACTTGGTTACAGACACCTATGTCATGTAACCCCCCCTCCTTCTACCTTGGGTGAGACTGTGCCTGCTTCATAGGTGTTGTTGAAAGGGATAGTAGTCAGGGTTTTGTTCATGCAATGTTAAGCATTGAACCCTAGGTTTTCCCCTATTCCAACATAGTGTATATGTGAAACTTGAAGAAAGGGAATTGAAATTAATGTTGGGCATTTGGTATAACTTGATATGAAATAGAAAAATAGTATTTTATATAATCAAAGAGGAAATAATTTTTTGATGACATAAGGTGGTGTCTAAAGTCACCATTACAACACTTAAGAATAATGCATTGTGATCATAACATCACAATGTCTTTTGGAAATACTGTACACAAAAATGATATTGGAATGATGATAATGACTCATTGGGCATGTTATTTATAGATTCAAGATATACCCAACTTCCTTTAAATCAAGAGGATCTTGTCCATGTGTAACCATTGGTGATTAGAGTTGTCTCCTTCAAATATGGGTTGTAAATTTGGCTTGAAAAGGATGGTTGACCCGACTATCCATCCACCTAACTCGTAGTCAATTTATCAGTCAATTGAACCACCAACTAACAATGTTGAACTACTAGTTAATTCTTTGATCAGTAGGCTTGTCGAATACTTGACCAACTGATGTAGAGATCTAGTCAATCACCCCGTTGGAAAGTTAGTTGTCATTGATGTCATCTCCATATGAACTCTAGAAGCATTCATGTCAATCCCATTCAACCTTAGAGGAAGCCATGGAAAGATGGATAAGTGGTTAAGTGGTTGAGAATACCCATAGGTGTCGTCATGAAGCCCGAATGTGTTTTAGGAATAAATACAAGAAGGAAAGTGTAAATGTAGGTAACACACTCATAGATGGTTAGTCTTCATTGTATTTTTTCCAATAATAGGTGGTACCTCATGTGGTTCCTCATGGTTGAAGAGTTATTAGGTCATGAATTTGGAAGCCCTGATGAATGGTTTGTAGGACAAATGAGAGGGGGGGGTGAATCAGTTGTTAACGTGCTTAAACAATTATGCTTCTTTTAAACTTGTTGCTGAGACACTAAATGATGATCACAATAATGTAGGGAAATAAAAAATGGCACATTCAACATCATTCACATATATGAGAAACATAAAGATAGATATTTCCTGAGGAAACCCATACAGGGTAAAAACCTCTTTTTCTTTATATGATAAGTAATGGTTACAATCTTTACATTATCATACATATGAGCACCAACTCATAATGAGGCTACAACCTTTGTTTAGCAAGCTGCAACTTGTTGAGAGCACCAACTCTCTGTTTTCTCTAGCACTAACTAGAAGGAAGCACCAACTCCCTGGTTTTTCTAGCATCAACTAGAAGGAAGCACCAACTCCCTGGTTTCTCTAGCACCAACTAGAAGGAAGCACCAACTCCCTGTGTTCAAGCACCCACTTGAACCTCTGAGGACAACAGTCCTCCCTAGCACCTCCCAACCACCCTGAAATATAAATCTTTGCTTCTGAAACTTATTACAGTGATATAATGTTCAACAATGGCTTACCCGACTTATCATTGTTCTGTTGCATTTCGTTTCTCTATCTGCCTGATTGCCTTTCTACTCACATCACTTGCACTGTCTAGTCTTCTACTTTTTATGCTCTGTGCACCATCTCCATTCTCTGCACAGTTCCTCTTCTGTGATATTCAACTGTTGCACTCTCCTCCTTCTTCACACCTGAATCACCTTTACCAACAACCCTCACAACAACCTCCAACATCAACAACAACCCCATCTCTTCTCTGTACCATGTATTTATAGCTTCTATGCACCTTGTGCATGCAGTGTTCACAATGCCTCTGCATGTTGACTCTGCACCGTTATCCTCCACCTCTCGAGTGCTTTGTCTGATTATCATCGTGACTCTTCATCTTCTCTGGTGGTTCACCCCACGTGTCCAACATCACTGTATGTTATACTGAGATTCCTCAGTCTCTCTGGCAGTTTAAGACTCTTCTTCTTCTCTAAGATAGTCGAACTCTTGATCTTCATCGACCCTGATCGACGGTTCATGATCTTGGTGAATCAACGGTCCTGATCTCATCGTGATCTCGCATCTCTTTGTTCCTTCGTTGGAGATTTTCATTACTCCAATTCATGATAGGCAAGACTCTGAGATGGAGCTCAGATCAATGGTCCACATCTTTTGATGTATTGATAGTCAGGATCTTATCGTGATCTCGCATCTCGCGAGTTTAGTGGTTATGTTTCTTGCCTTTCCAAGTCACGAGTTGCGAAACTCCGAGATGAAGCTTTATGGTGCTCTGATCTTTCACCACGCATCCTCTTGATCCAACGGTCCTTGATTAAATTGCGATCTCGCATCTCGCTGTTCCTTTGACTTTCCAGTTAGTGAGATGACAATCTCTCGCCATGTGTGATCCCCGCGCAGATCCAATGGTCTTCCTGTGATCCAGATCCGACGGTTGTCCTTCTCTCGCTACCTTGCAACCTCACGACTTGGAGTACCCAATGTTTGGACTCTCAACCTATGAACTCCTGAGTTTGCGAGACCTCTCTATCTCTCGCCACCTGTCCCCCCAGATGGACGGCTATAAATCTCTTGCCACTTCACTGCCTCGCAACTTTGAACACCCAATACTTGAGCCTTTATCCTGCAAACCACCAAGTTCGTGATATCTCTCTAATCTCTGCCATGCGTCCTTCCCAAATGGAGGGTCCTGATCTTCTCGCCACTTCACCACCTCGCGTCCTCGCGCCTCGCGACTTTGAACACCCAATACTTGGGCCTTTATCCTACGAACCCCTGAGTTCGCAAGATCTCTCCGATCTCTACCACGCGTCCTTTCCATATGGATGGTCCTGATCTTCTCGCCACGTTGCCGCCTCGCATCCTCGCGCCTCACGACTTTGAACACCAAATCCTCGGCTCTTCCACTCACGAGCTTCCCAGTTCACTCAGATCTAACGCCTGAGATCTATCCTTCTCTTCAGTGCATGCTCTTCTTGTTTTTATTTGGATCTGATGACCCTCATGCTGTTGGGAATTTTGGATGGGATCCAATGATCAGTGACGCTTCTCCTCCAAGTTTACACTTCCTTCTTACTTAGAAGATTTTCGACTCTGCACTAATTCCTCCTGAGCCTACGTTGTTCCTGTTTGTCCATCGATGCACATTCTGATCCTGCCATCTTCACTGTTGTAATTGCCATCAATTACAAGTGTACTCTATCCGTTAAACATTTGCCAACAATCTCCCCCTTTGGCATTGATGGCAACTAAGGCACCCGAATTCTTTTCTCCCCCTTTGACAACAATGTCAAGGAAGAGACATGCTCCCCCTGAGCTATTGTAGTAAATTTAGGAGGCATTATATAATCAAACAATACAAATATCCCCCTAACAAGATGGACTCTTTTAGGTATGAAATGAAATGACACCCAGCTTCTATCTGAGATATTCAAACGGTGTCTTGGTGAGGGGCTTAGTAAAGATGTCTACAATTTGTTCTGTAGTGGGAATGTAATGGACCTGAACAATCTGATTGGTGATCTGCTCTCTCAGAAAATGATATTTTATGGGAATATGTTTTGTCTTGGAGTGGAGGACAGGATTTTTAGACACACTAATGGCACTTGTGTTATCACAATGAATTGGGATCGATGCAGTATATTTTACCTCTAAGTCTGCAAGTGTTTGAATCATCCATAATACCTGTGTGCAACATGTAGCAAAAACAATGTACTCTACCTCTGTGGTTGATAGAGAGATGGAACCTTGATTTTTACTAAGCCAAGCTACTAAGGATTTACCCAAGAAGAACACTCCTCCACTGGTGTTTTTTCTCTCATGAACACAATTTGCCCAATCTGCATCTGAATAAGCAGTCAACTGAAGACTTTGATTTATGGGATACCACAGACCATAAGTCATTGTTTCTTTTAAGTACCTGAATATCCTTTTGACATTTTGAAAATGACTCTGTTTAGGAGCAGCCTGATATCTTCCTACCATTCCTACAACATGCATTATGTCTGGGTGATATGTTGTGATGTACAATAGGCTTCCTATCATTGATCGATATGAGCTTTCATCAACATCAGGTGAATCATCATCCTTGCTTAATTTACATCCAGTTACCATAGGTGTACCCACAGGTTTAGAATATTCCATTTGAAACCTTTTCATCATTTCTCTTAAATATTTTCCTTGAGAAATGAAGATCCCATCGAACCTCTGAGTAATTTGCAAACCAAGGAAAAATGACAGTTCTCCTATCATAGACATTTCAAATTCAGACTCCATGGCAGAAGCAAACCATTGTACCAGTGAGTCCTTATTACATCCAAAGATGATGTCATCTACATAGACCAGTACGACGAGCAACTCATTATCCTCTGTCTTAATATACAGATTGTTGTCAGCTATTCCTCTCTTGAACCCTTTGTCTTTGATATACGTATCTAGTCTATGATACCAGGCTCGAGGGGCTTGTTTTAAACCATATAATGTTTTCTTCAACTTGCATACTAAGTCAGGGTTATCAGACAATTTGAAACCCTCTGGCTGTTCCATATAGACTTCTTCACTTAAATATCCATTGAGAAAGGCTGACTTGACATCCATTTGGTATACTTTAAACATTTTATGACAACCATAGGCAAGAAACATTCTTATAGCTTCTAATCTTGCTACAGGCGCAAATGTTTCATCAAAATCCAATCCTTCTATCTGAGCATAGCCTTTGCAGACTAACCTCACTTTGTTCCTAAAAACTTGTCCTTGCTCATTCATCTTATTCTTAAAGATCCATTTGGATCCAATCACGTTTTTACCTTTGGGTCTTTGAACCATCTCCCATGTATTGTTTTTCTCAATCTGATCAAGTTCTTCATTCATTGCTTTAACCCAGTGATCATCTATGTTGGCTTCGTTAAAATTCTTGGGTTCCAGCATGGATATGAGAGCTATATGAGATTGTTCGGTGGTTTTGATTAGCTTTCTCCAGGTTTGTACCCCTTTTTCTTTTTCTCCAATTATTTGACTTGCAGGATGATTCTTTTGAATGATTCTGGAGGAGGAATTTGTAGTTGACTTCTGATTTGAGTCTGTCTGAGTGTATGAGTCTTCATCTGATTTAGAGTCTTCATTTTCTGATTCTTGGACCTGTTCATCTTCATCTTTAGCTGTGTCTTCTGTAGAAGACTCATTACTGTACACCTCTCTTGCTGGGATTCCTTCATTAATTTTTACATCAATACAATCAACCATTTTATGCAGCCTCTTATTATAGCATCTGTATCCTTTACTGTTTGTAGCATATCCTAAGAAGATACCTTCATCATCCCTATCATCATATTTTTCGAGGTTCTCATCATTATTCTTTATGTAGCATTTACTCCCAAAGACTATG
Organism: Picea engelmannii; assembly: GCA_009831015.1. NCBI lineage: Eukaryota > Viridiplantae > Streptophyta > Pinopsida > Pinales > Pinaceae > Picea > Picea engelmannii. The sequence continues at coordinate 219,937 of ML787263.1, forward strand.
AAGTGTTTAATTGAGGCAGGTCGTCCAAACCATAGTTCATAAGGGGTCTTGTCACTTTGTGGTATGAGGTGGGCTTTGTTAAGCACATGGACTGCTGTGTGTATTGCTTCTACCCAGTAGGTTTGACCAATGTTCTTTTCATTCATCATTGACCTAGACATTTCCTGCACTGTTCTGTTTTTCCTTTCAACTACTCCATTTTGTTGTAGAGTTCTTGGTATTGTGTATTCTCTCTTAATCCCATGCTCATCGTACAATTCCTTGAAGTCTCTTGACATAAAATCTCATCCCCGGTCTGATCTTACTACCTTTAACCTCTTCCCTGTTTGCGTCTCAGTTAAAGCCTTAAATATCTTAAACTTCTCAAATGCTTCATCTTTTTCTTTGAGAAAGGCTACCCAAGTAAGTCTGGAGTAATCATCAATAATCAGCATGAAGTAGTTTTCTTTCCCTATGCCTTCCTGTCTTGATGGTCCACATAAATCCATATGAACTAGTTGGAGTGGTTTCTTTGTTGAAGTAAAGTTCTTGGACTTAAACTGTGTCCTGTTTTGCTTCCTTACTTGACAGGGTTTACACACTGAATCTTGGGGCTTTGATATTTTCGGAAGATCTTTTACTGCCTCGAGGTTTTTGAGTTTGATTAAGTGATCAAAGTTTAGATGTCCAAGTATTCTATGCCATAACCAACTTTCATCATGTTTTCTTAGATGACATTCTTCTCTATTTTCTTTCAGCACATATACATTATTTTCTGTTCTTATGCCTTTGGCCACTACTTGTCCTGAGTTTACAGATTTTATCTTACAATCCTTGGACGTGAACAACACCTCGCATCCTCTGTCACACATTTGACTTACACTGAGTAGATTATTTTTCAGCCCATCCACAAGTAGAATATCTTGGGCTTTTCCTTTCTCATTACTTAAGCTCACCATCCCTTTCCCTTTTATTTTCCCTCGAGCATCATTTCCAAAGGTTACAGTTCCTGATTTACTTTCACTTAGTGATAGAAAATTGCCTTTGTCTCCCGTCATGTGTTTGGAGCAACCACTGTCTATATACCAAGGTTTCATTTTTCTTTGAGCAGATAATACCAATCCACACTTGTTACTTTCCTTCTTCCAAAACTTGACATTTTCCACAGGAGATTTTGAATCTGGTTTATAGTTCCTTAGCCGACAGTCAATAGATTTATGTCCAAAGTTATGACAAGTGTAGCATTCAACCTCATTATTCAATAAGTCAAACTTATTGTTGCAGTGTTGCCTACTTATTGATCGTTGATTATTTCTTGCCCTCCTTTGTTGTATGTGACCAGACTTAATTTGGCAATTTGCAGTATGTGAATGATTATTACCTAACTGTATCATTCTTTGCTGTGGAAAGTATTTATTCCTTTGAAATCTTAATTGCTCATTTCTAGGTCTTAAGGAACAATTTACAGCTTTGTGACCGAAGTTAGAACAATAGAAACAATAACCGTAGACAAATTCTTTGTACCTGGAAAATGGTTGTCTTCTTTGAACAAATTGATTTCTTTCTTGCTGATGACATCTTTTAGTAGAAAGAACATTGTTTCTTCATTCTTCAGATTCAATCCCGGCACCTTTTCCTTTACTCATCTTGGGTGGTTGATTGTCTTCCTTTGTTTCTGCAGGTTTTTTATCGTCATTAGTTGTGCTTTTGACAAACTTGATAGGTTCTTCAATTCCTGGCTTCCCACTGCTTGATCCCTCTTCATACCCCAAACCAGTTTTCAGCTTGGGATTCCTTTG
>ML787263.1:221926-270541 GCA_009831015.1 Picea engelmannii
TCATTATCCTCTTCATCTGAAGGATCATCATCATTGTTTGCACAAAGACTTTTCTTCTTAAAGTTATTCTCTTTAAAGAAATTTCTGTGTTTGTATTTATCCTCATCATCACAAGTCTGATCCTTTCCTTTGTGGGGACATTTATTTGTAAAATGACCTATCCTACCACAGTTAAAACATTTGAAGGGCAATTTTCCTTTGTATTTGCTTGATCCCTTCTTCAGTCTCTTCACAAATTTTGCTTCAATTTCAACGGGCTTAGAATCCTCATTATTGTCTGCTTTAAATGATGCTTCTTTGGAGGTGGGTTTATCTTTAACTATTCTCATTTCATAAGTAGTCAATGTTCCGAGAATTTGGTCAAACTGCAAGGTTTTCAGATCATTAAGTTCTTCTATAGCAGAGAAATTCGGGTTGAACCTATCTGGGAGAGATCTCAAGATTTTCTGAACTAAAGAAGGTTCCCCAATTGTTTCACCAAGTGCCTTCATTGCATTTACCAATTCTTCTATTCTCAAAAAGTATTTTCCAATAGTTTCATCTTCCTTCATCTTTAGTTGTTCAAACTGTATTCTATAGGTTTGAAGCTTTGCATCCTTTACCTTCTCATTACCTTCATAATTGTTAATGAGTTGGTCCCACATTTCTTTGGCAGTTCCTAGATGCATAACTTTTACGAATTCTGCTTTTGCAAGCCCACTCAATATAGCATTCATAGCCTTAGAGTTGAAGCTAAATTCTAGTTTTTCATCCTTATTAGCTAGCACAACTGGCTTTACATAACCAGTCTCTACCACATCCCAGACATCTGCACCTAAAGCCATTATGTAGCTTATCATTCTAACTTTCCAGAAGGAAAAGTTTGTTCCATTGAATAGAGTTGCCTTATTGGTTGAATTCCCTTCATGGCTTGACATGTTTAAGCTCTAGGATATACCCTTAGATAAAAGGGGCCAACTTTGATACCAATTGTAGGACACCTGAGAGGGGGGGGTGAATTAGTTGTTACCGTTCTTAACAATTATGCTTCTTTTAAACTCGTTGCTGAGACACTAAATGATGATCACAATAATGTAGGGAAATAAACAATGGCACATTTAGCATCAGTCACATATATGAGAAACACAGAGACGGATATTTCCTGAGGAAACCCATACAGGGTAAAAACCTCTTTTTCTTTATATGATAAGTAATGGTTACAATCTTTACATTATCATACATATGAGCACCAACTCATAATGAGGCTACAACCTCTGTTTAGCAAGATACAACTTCCCGAGAGAACCAACTCTCTGTTTTCTCTAGCACCCACTGGAAGGAAGCACCAACTCTCTGGTTTTTCTAGCATCAACTAGAAGGAAGCACCAACTCCCTGGTTTCTCTAGCACCAACTAGAAGGAAGCACCAACTCCCTGTGTTCAAGAACCCACTTGAACCTCTGAGAACAACAGTCCTCCCTAGCACCTCCCAACCACCCTGAAATATAAATCTTTGCTTCTGAAACTTATTACAATGATATAATGTTCAAAAATGGCTTACCTGACTTATCACTGTTCTGTTGCATTCCGTTGCTCTGTCTGCCTCATTTCCATTCTGCTCACATCACTTGTGCTGTCTGGTCTTCTGCCTTTTATGCTCTATGTGCCATCTCTATTCTTTGCACAGTTCCTCTTCTATGTTATTCAACTGCTGCACTCTCCTCCTTCTTCACACCTGAATCACCTTTACCAACAACCCTCACAACAACCTCCAACAACAACAACAACCGCATCTCTTCTCTGTACCATGTATTTATAGCTTATGTGCACCTTGTGCATGAAGTGTTCGCAATTCCTCTACATGCTGACTTTGCACCATTATCCTCCACCTCTCGAGTGCTCTGTCTGATTATCATCGTGACTCTTCAGCTTCTCTGGTGGTTCACCCCGTGTGTCCAACATCATTGTATGTTATACTGAGATTCCTCAGTCTCTATAGCATTTTAAGACTCTTCGTCTTCTCTGAGATAGTCGAATTCTTGATCTTCATCGACCCTGATCGACGGTTCATGATCTTGGTGAATCAACGGTCCTGATCTCATCGTGATCTTGCATCTCGCTATTCCTTCATTGGAGATTTTCATTAATCCAAGTCGCGATAGGTGAGACTCTGAGATGGAGCTCAGATCAACTGTCCACATCTTTTGATGTATTGATAGTCAGGATCTTATCGTGATCTCACATCTCATGAGTTTGGTGGTTATGTTTCTTGCCTTTCCAAGTCGCGAGTCGTGAAACTCCGAGATGAATCTTTATGGTGCTCTGATCTTTCGCCACACGTCCTCTTGATCCAACGGTCCTTGATTAAATCATGATCTCACATATCGCTATTCCTTTGACTTTCCAGTCAGCGAGATGATGATTTCTCACCACATGTGATCCCCGCGTAGATCCAATGGTCCTCCTGTGTTCTGGATCTGATGACTGTCCTTCTCTCTCTACCTCGCGACCTCATGACTTAGAGTACCCAATGTTTGGACTCTCAACCTGTGAATTCTTGAGTTCACGAGATCTCTCGATCTCTCGCCACCTGTCCCCCAAGATGGACGGCTATAAATCTCTCACCACTTCGCTGCCTCACGTCCTTGCGCCTCATGACTTTGAACACCCAATACTTGGGCCTTTATCCTGTGAACCCCCGAGTTTGCGATATCTCTCTGATCTCTGCCACGCATCCTTCCCAGATGGATGGTCCTGATCTTCTCACCACTTTGTCGCCTCACGTCCTCGTGCCTCATGACTTTGAACACCCAATACTTGGGCCTTTATCCCGCAAACCCTCGAGTTCACGAGATCTCTCTGATCTTTGCCATGTGTCCTTCCCAGATGGATGGTCCTGATCTTCTCACCACTTCGCCACCTCGCATCCTCACGCCTCGTGAATTTGAACACCAAATCCTCGGCTCTTCCACTCACGATCAGCGATGCTTCTCCTCCAAGTTTACACTTCCTTCTTACTTGGAAGAATTTCAACTCTGCACTAATTCCTCCTGAGCCTACGTTGTTCCTGTTTTTCCATTGATGCACATTTTGATCCTGCCATCTTCACTGTTGTACTTTCCATCAATGACAAGCGTACGCTATCTATTAAACATTTGCCAACATGGTTAAGAATCCCCTAAATAGTTACGATAAGAGATCACAAGTCTTAATTAAGGGTAAAAATATTATAGCAAGAATCCCTAAAGTTAAGGAGAGAATTTGCTTTGAAAAACTATAAATACACCTCAATAATTATCTCATAAGTACATTCATGCAACACTCTATTGCATATCTTCTATGTGAGAAAACTTGATCTATTAGTGAATATAATACACAGAGTCTGAGGCAATGAAGGAAGTGAAAAGGTGAAAGTTTCAAGATTACAGAGGAGAGCGAGGGTTATCTGATAAACCCTAGTTTAGCTAACCCTCACGATTCAGACTATTGACATCCTACGAGGCACCCCTGGGGGCTGCCTAGTGCCTATCAAGTGAGGCCCCACATGATAACCAACATCTTTCAAGTGAGGATAAGTGATATCTCAAGAGGATTCTTGGTCCAAGTTACAACAAGGCATGATGATACAACAAATTTGTTACATGGTTTGAAATGGTATGCATCAGGATTTCATCATGAGTAAAGGTATGTATTTATGTAGTTGATACTTGGATATATTGGCACATTCCTAAGGCATGTCTTGGAGGCATATTAGGTACATGGATGCATATGATTGAGGTACATACAGGCTTGAGATATATCCTTGGTACATTGTATATGGTTGTTATGGTTCATTGTTAGAGGCACATCTTTGTGATGATTGGAACATGTGTAAGGAATATACTTTTTATATGATCTTGGTTGTTATGGTGCATGCTTGAGCCATATTATTGAGACATTGGAACATCTTGGATACTTGGCATATGATTTTATGTATGGTATATGCTTGAGGAATATATTGGATGCATTGGAATATATATTTGGCACATGGTTTATGGCATATGGTTAATGAATATAATGAGTGATATGGCAGATGTTTGAGGTACATCTCATGGTGCATAGTTTTGGTATATGTTTTATGTATATGGTTGGATGCATATCATTGGTGATTTTGGTACCTGGTTGAGGTATACCATTTTTGTTATAGTACTTCTATGGTACTTGGTGTATGATATGATTGAGACATATCATGAGTGATATTGTATATGATTGAGACACTTATTATGGTCCATATCTTGGTACATGGTTGATGCATGGTATTGTACAATTTTAGGTACATAGTTGAGACACATAGGTTGATGATGGTGTATTAGTTACAATGATAGAGACAGTTACCAGGAAGACCTATCATCTAGTCTAATGGTTTCTTGGATTCAACATCAAATTCTTCATCAAATTCAATGATAGATTTGACATTAATGTCAGAGGCATTGTTAGAGATAGGAAGTTGTGAAACTCCTTCCAGTACTAAAGGGAGAATAAGTCCATGAATAAAACATCCATCAGAGAAGATTTTATTGTAAATATGTATATTTGTAAATGTAAGCTAATATGCATATGGGGATATCTCCTAAAGTCTATTTAGAAGGCTTGTAATTCACTCATTGTAGATTATAAGAGAGAGGAATTATGTTAACTTTCTATATTTCCACCTTATATGTTGATAAGAGTGAGAGGAATTTTGTAAGAGAGTTTCTATATAGCCACCTTATATGTTTTTAAGAGAAAGGAATCTTGTAAAAGGATTTCTATATAGCCAACTTAGATATTGTTTGAAGTGAGAGAAATCTTGTAAAAATGGTTTCTATGTGGCCTCTTTGTTAAAGGAGTGAGAGGGATATTATAAAGATTTATAATCCTTTCGACAACAACATAGACAATTATATTGTCTTGTTATCAGTTGGAGGACACATATGGATGAAATTTTCTAAGTCAACATTCTTATTATAAAGTACCGAAGGAGAAGGAACAAAAGGATGCAGGCAGTTGGAACATGTAGATAGAAAGAGAGATGAGCATTGAAGCCATGTAAATATTCCCATAGCTGGTAAGGGAGAAATAATTTTCTTTGTAAATATGCATGCTATAAGCATACTCAAAATACTATGTCATGTTCATATGGATGTATACCTTGAGAAGAAGAAAGTTAAGAAAATACATATGTTGATAGTACATATAGAATTTTTTTCAAGGTAGGAGAAGATTAATGGATGGGGAATTCATTCAGATACTCCTATAGATACATCAACAATACAAGAACAATGATTCCAAAATGGAAAATCATAGATCAACACTTGAATTGGTTTCATATTGGATGAAATAAAGTATCGTTAGTAGAGTAGGAGATGGGAATGGATGTTGAAAACAAGACTCAGGTAGTGCAAAGAATCAATAAACATGAATTTTTATTGTCAACGAATATATTAGCTAAAAATAGAGTTATATCTATATTTGTGACAGTGCTAGAGTCCAGAGTCAAAGCCATATTTCAGAAGAATATAAAATTATATTGATCTAATACCTAAGATCTAAGAACCAAGATGAATATTGAGTTCCATAATATTCATCATGATCGAAGGTTGAAGAATATTTATCACTAAGTTACTAGATAAGAGCATTTCAGTAAGTTGGAAGAGTGATTTATATTTATCATCATTAATTTGTTGGATATCTATACTTTTGGAGGTCCAAAAGTTCTTCAGTGGGAAGATGTGATCCAGGAGGATCCAAGAATGCTCACAAAGGTTTAGGAGGATCTGGAATTCTTACATAGGTATAGGAGGATCCATAAAATTCCAATACTTTATCATCCCAAATTCTCTTGAAAATTCCATCAATGCATAGATCTCAATGATAGCTTTCCAATGATGCAAAAATTGCCTCAAACCGAGTTCGTATGGAGAATTTATGGCTAGTCAAAGATTGAGTCAAATAAGGAAAAGTCAATGTCAAAGGCTCAAGGTGACATGTGTCACCGTTGCAAGGGTGACATGTGGCATGACCATATATATTGTAGATCTCTCACATTGTGACACATGGAAGGAAAGTGATGTGGAATTTTGTACAATCCAAGAGGACTAATCATTTGTTGACACATGGCATAAGGGAGCCAATGAGAGGTTGCAACGTGGAGACCTCCCATTGGCAAATTATGGTGTATGTTTGTTAAAAATTTATGGGAGTTAATGAGGTTTGAACCGGTGACCTCCATAAAACTTACTAAATCCTCCATTCCCATTGCACCATACAAGTGTTGCTTAACGATATTGGGCATGGTAGTTATTTAAGTTCATTGTGATGTTTAAATGGGTAGAAAAAGGGATGAGGGCCCAAGCCCTCGACCCATATTTTTATTGACATATCATATAACCATGTGCCATGATGTGAAGAGCTAACATATAACCTAAAGTTTGAATGGTTAAACCAACAAACTATTTATATAGTATGTTATAACCATATAACAACAAAAAATAAAAACCTTTATGTGTTATGGTGGATCGACCCTGGCACCTCTGGGTTATATTCCAAAGACTTAACCACTTTGCCAATAGAACCCCTTGTTACGAGATTCCCCAACACTATATTAAATTGTTTTCCTATAGTTTCAGATGAGAGGTATTGGGCCCGTGCCCTATTTATGGGTATGAATCCCAAGGCCTACACACATCTCGTTATGCATAGATACCAATGTGGGCACATTATCCAATGTAGGAATGAATCCCTAGGTATAGATATGCATAGATTTGGATGCAAGAAGAGGAGCCAAGTATGGCATTATCTTGATATGCATGCCATGAGGCATATTGACTTAACATAGGCATGTTTATACTAATGTTTATCGTTTTTCCAAGAGGAGTTCAATGGTCATGTTATTTTTGTTGTAAGAGGTCATTTGCAAAAGTCGTAGTCCATATTGTCATTGATGAGCTTCATAGTGCATTGTTTGGAATGTAAAGAGGGTAAAATTGAAGAGTTTAGAATATGGTCTACTTTATACTTAAATTTCTTTGAACTTCACAAGGAATTCAATGTTAAAATCATTATTTGGGTTTGAGGAGTGGAATTGAAGACAGTCCATAAAATTGGTTTTTTGTAATTCTGTGTTTTTGTTGGGCAATTGAGAGGGGAGGGTGAATCAACTGTTACCATGATTAAACAATTATTCTTGTTTTAAACTTTTTACAGAGAACTCAAAGATAATCACAATAATGTAGGGAGGTAAGCAATAGAACATTCAACATCAATTACACACATGAAATATACAGAGACAAATATTTCCTGAGGAAACCCATAAAGGGTAAAAACATCTTCTTCTTGATATGATAAATAATCTTTATTTTTTGTACATTATCATTCTTATGAGTGCCAACTCATTGTGAGGCTACCACCTCTCTTTTGCAAGCTACAAATTGCTAAGAGCACCAACTCTCTAGTTTCTCTAGCACCCACTAGAAGGAAGCACCAACTCCCTGGTTTCTCTAGCACCCACTAGAAGTAAGCACCAACTCCCTAGTTTCTCTAGCATCCACTAGAAGGAAGCACCAACTCCCTAAGTGTTCCTGCACCAACTGGATGGAAGCACCAACTTCCAGTCACACATACACCGACCTGTATAATGTAGAACAATAGTTCTCCCTTACACCACCATGCCACCCTGGTTTTTTTGGATGAAACCAGATGGAAGCTACAACTCCCTATGTTCAAGCACCTACTTGAAAGTATGAGGACACCAATCCTCCGTAGCACCTCCCTACCACCCTGAAATATAAATATTTTCCTTCAAAAAATTTATCATAGTGATACAACATTTATCTATGGCTTACCAGTCTCATCATTGTTATTCTACATTGCTCTGCTCTACCTGCATCAATGTCTCTCTCCTTGCATCTTCTTGACCTTTCTGATCTTCTTCTCTATCTCTGCAGGCGCACTTGAGATTTCTCTTCTTCTCTCAGACATGCATATATGTTCTATGTCTTTCTTTTGCACTTTATGCTCTGTGTATTATTTCCATTCTATGCACTATGCCTCTTCTGTGCATTTCATCTCCTGCACACAACATGCTTATGCTCACATGAATCACTCTCAATAGCAATCCCACCATTCTATGGGTTTTGTCATTTATATAATATTTTGGTCCCCTGCACAACCAAATTATTCCCTCATGCAGAAACTATCACAGAGCTCTCCCTCACTTCTCTATTTTGCATGACATTCACCCACCGAGTCCTCTTTCAGATCATCCACACAACTCCTCATCCTCTCTGACATCTACACTGAGTATTTTCATCATGAATGGTCATTATTATGATATTATTTAGCCTCTCTGGCTATCACAACTCTTTGTCACTTTTCAATCTATCAATTGTCTCTATGATTAATATTCATACTACTAGCAGTTACCTCAAGACTCTTTAGCTTCTCTGGCGATCACCCTGAAGCCTCTTCGAATTCTCTAGAAGAAACAATCAGTTTTTTTTTCCAGTTCCTGGGAGAAGCTCCTCGTCCTCATGCTCTTGGTGCCTTTTCCCTTTCTCAGAAAAGATACATAGTGGGGGCTAGATTTTCTGGCTAAGCCCCTTCCTTTCAGATGACCACTAACTCTTATTAGACGCCTATCAAAAACTCATTTTGTGATTTTTCATTTTGACTATTTCCTGTGAGTCATCTTGACTCTTCCAATTCCCAGTATCTGAAATAGAGCTTAGATATGTTATCTCCTCCCTTTAATTTTCGTTGATGTGACCACTCGCTAATCAAAAGGGTGCTTCATGATTTCAATGATCTCTGATGTGGAGCCTAGCAACATGATATCTCCTCCCTTAACCTATCGACGATGTGGCTTTTTCTATGACCACAACCCTATTCAAAAAGGAATTTCACAATTTCACGTTTCACAATATTTTGTGAATCTTCGTTGTGCCTAATAAACAACCCATGAGCTTCCTCAATCCAAGGTTGTGATCAAATCACGACCTCGCGTGTGAGGTGTTTGAATGTGAGACAACCCTATTGTTGATGACTAGATATCTTCTGGAATGGAATATCTGCTGACACTTGTCCTCCTTAATCTACGATCAAGATCTCCTCTTCGATTCTGGCCTTTGGGACTTTCTATTCTCAAACTCTTATTTGCACCCAGAGTCCATGATCCAATGACGCGTGTCCCTTTTGGATAGATGGTCACAATCCCTTTGGGTATTTTGGGTTCAACAATATTAACTCTCAAATTTTTGTCATCCTTCCTTTTCTTTTTCCCGGAGTTGACAATCCATTGATGCATGTCATCTTTAATCCAACGACTATCCTCCGCTCCGGGACTTCGGCCTTCAGGAATTCAAGACTTAGAGCCTATTTTGGTGGTAAATTTATTGAAGAAAAAATCTTGGAGTGACATAACTCTTGCGTCACTCGATGATGTGTCACGAGCTGAGCAACTTCCACATGTCACTCAAATTTTTGATTTCCACGTACTTGAAATGTCGAATAAACTTAACACTTGTCATTGTCTAATTATGCCACATGTCCTTTCTGAATTGGTATGCCATTGGTCCTTGCTAATGTGGTCTGCTGACATAGATCTCCCTTATCTAATGGTCATTGTCTGATCTCCATATTCGATGGATGACGTAACTTCACATTCCGTGGATTTCAAATCTCAAACATTCAAGAGCATAACCTCCTCACATCTCTATATCGAGAATGAATTTTGTTATTTCGATCAAGATCTTGGATCGACGGTTCGATCTTTGTATGATGAATCTTTGTTAGATTATATTTTCCTTCCACTCGAAATTGATCCGACGACTGACATTTACTTCGGATCTCCAACTCTATAGACTTCGGGGATTTCAAATATCAAATTGAGAAACTTTCAAAGTGGTTTTCTCTGGAGTTTTGGATTGTGTGCCACCTATCAGTCTTGATGATGGACGATCCCTAATTACTTTAGGACTTTGGGAATTTCAAAGGTCTTCTCTCCAATGCTCATCAAAGGCTTAACCTTCATGCATTTATCTCTAGATCCAATGGTTGTTAGTCCTTCATGCTCCAATGGATGGTTGAGGTCTAATATCCTCCTCTACATGTTCCTCCTATCTAGACTTTGATTCGACGACCACTGTTGCTCCTCCTCCTGAGCTTATGCTTCCTCTGGACCTAGAAGAATGTCTAAGTGTAAAAGGCCTCGACCTTTGATCCTTCTGCGAGTCCTGATGACTTGGACCTCATCTCCTGAGCTTATGATGTTCCTGTTTTTATATCGATGCACACTCTGATATTTCCATCAATGACAAGCACACTCGGCCTGTAAACATGCCAATAGTTGTAATTTCATTTGGTATTTTTGAGATGATGAATAACAATCTTAATATATCTCATCAATATGTGTATTTTGAGTTATTTTATTTTCTATTTTGTCATCTAAATAATATGGAAATTAATCATCAATTTATGATTTTTTGGATAAGGAGCACAATACCATTTCTTTGCAAATCACCTCAATATGATCAAGAATTAATTATGAATCAAGTTAGATTCTATATGTATATTTTAAAGGAATAAGTGGCATCTAAGGATTTTTGGATCACATGGGGGTCTATTGCTATAGAAAGAAAAAAGAGAAACATAGCTTAAGGTTGGGTGGAAAGGTGCTCACCCTATTGACGGGCGTAAATGACACACTGTCAACTGGAAGGTCAAATTCAAACTGGGGTTGTCTAAATAACCCAAGTCATTTGGAATGAAATGACTTGATGGGTTTAATGGTTTTGTTGGCCAACTAAAGTCCTAAAATATGAAAAGAAAGAAACTAATCTAAAAGTTATGATACTAAGAATATAAATTTACTAATTACAAGGGTTCAAATAAAGACATGAATATGTACAAATGATTATAAAAAGTTTATATACATCTTGCAAGATTTACTTGTTATCTTGTGAAATGGATGTTCTTAAAAGAGTTTATAAAGAGATAAAGAAAGGACATACATTTTTTTGTTTTCTTTTAAATTTCTAAAAAACTAAAAATAATGAATACTGAGAAAATATAATTGAAATAAGAATACATAAACAGTCAAAAGCTAATTCATGATATCCTTATTTCATTAATAAATAATTTAACTAAATAATCAAAAAACTAACATGTAACTAATCGATTAAAATCAGTTTATCTTCCTATGTAATTCGATCTCCTAACTATCTTGCATGTGAGGGAAACCTATAATAGAACAATGCTACCATATCCAAAATAAATTAGAAGACAAATTTTGATGTGTCAGAGTGAGAATATGACAACAGAATGATAACTGTAAAAATCTTATGATATTATGATAATCAATAACTTAGAATGTAAGGGAAATCAATTCAAAGTATTAATATTTCCATCATTTAATATCTAGAATAAATCAACAACACTCAAATGGTAGATTGCTCACAGATGTCAAATGGAATAACAAATTATAAAAAACATCTAAATACTCAATAATATGAAACACCATATGATAGACAAACTAAAGATGTGTCAAACATAATAATATTTCATAAGATCCAAGCAAACAAAAATGGAATAAGCATCACATAGGTCTAAATCCAAATGGTGAAAATCTTCTCCATAAGTTGTCCAAATCACATGTCCATAATGTATCCCAACAAAAGTTATCTCCACCTCTAACCGTGATCACTATATAAACTAGTTTTGGATTGACAAACTCCTATCATGCAAGATAGAGTGAAATCCCCCCAAAATAGATTGTTTTAGAAAAATAGTACAACAGTAAACCATTTCTGTAGGAGTTGGTTTGTCAAAATTTATTACATAATAACAAAGTTTTCTGGAAATAAAAGAAAAAAAAATACAGAACTATAAAGTGCATGATCCAAGATAGTTTATCCATGTAAATAGCACCATAATCACCATTTTCTTGTAGATAACAAAACAAAATTGATATTCAAAAAATAATGCCAACTGGCATTCAGAAATAGACTGGCTACAGAATTGTGATATTCTGTAGCTAGTCTTATATTAACAAAGAAAATCAAAATTAAATCTTCCTATTCAATTTTCATAACAAAATAACATGAAATAAAATCCAAAACAACTTTTACCATTAGAAATTATACAGTGAAGGGTCAGATATTTCTAAATTAATGATGGCATTGAAGTTGGTTGCCTTTTTTATAATTATATTACCATATCTCTTGGGTCTTTTCTTTCCTCATTCTATGCATGCTTTCATTTCTTGGTTTTCTCGTTCAAGTAGAGAATTACAAGCAACCAGATGTTTTAATTATGCCTAGAACAATGGTATGTCCTTGTAATAGCATTCCACCCAATCCAAACAACTGTCACAATGCACAGGTGTTATAGCAGGTCGAGGTGGAATATATTCAACAATGAGTATTTTGTGCTTCCTTGTGGCTTTTTTCAAATCTTGGCCTATGATAAGAAAATGATTTTTGCCTTTCAGAAACATAGGTAGTCTAGATACAAAGTCATATTTCTCATATTGACCAGTAGTTTCATTCCCGAGACACTGATTATCCAGATCTTCTAGTGCAAGGAAATCATTGATCTCGTCATCTAAGCAGTGATCATTGACCTCGATCATATATATCAAGCTCAAATGATCATGTTTTTTATTCCTTAGACTCCTAGATATTAATCGACCAGACCTCTTATTTATAAAATTTGAATCTGAGCTTTCCCGTTTCTTACTGTTACGATTTTTCTTGACAGTGGGTTTGTCACTAAAGCCTTGATTTGACTCAATAGCATGGGTAGGAGAAATCCTTTCTTTCAACACATCCACTACCTATTCCAATGATTTTCTAGAAAAAAAAATACATCGTGGTTTCTTACCTAGGGGGGTTTGCATAGGAACATAAATAGGTTCAATAATTTCACAGTCATTATGTGAATCGAAACCTTGACTCTCAGTCACAGGATTATCCGAGATGGGGTTTACATTTATAGGTGAGTTCATTGTGCATTCGGGTTGGGAAAAATTGTTCTGACTCAGGAAGCTTTCCCAAGTGTCGCCAGCTTGAGACAGGTGTGATACCAAAAAAATCCTTATAATCCCATGATAAAAGAGGATTGATAGAGGGTTCAAGCCTTGTCTCTTATAACATTTTGACATTTTATATAAGCTCATCAACAAATAAAATGACATGTTTAGTTTAAACCCTAGGAGCAACATCAACAGTCAGATGTGGTATAAAAATACCAAACCATACTTGCCCTTGCACATTATAAACTGTTTCAAAATCAAAATAAGTTCATGCCAACGAGGTTTCAGGAGGGTAATAGGAATACCTTTAGGGAAGAAGGTAAATTTGCGAGAGACCATGAACAAGCTCCATGGAACATGTTCGAGTTTATAATTTTTGAACCACTTTTCTCTTTCCTATGGGAGTCCTTTCTCCCAGGCTATAGAGTCCCCTGTGACCTCCAATTTCACATCCTCGATATTTTCTCTAAACCCATCAAACATTTTGGCAAAGACCTGTGTGACCGCAAGGTTGTAACCTTCGAATTTCCAGATGAAAACATCCCAACCGTGAGCCTACAAATCATTTATGGCATCGTCATGGGAAATAAGGGCCTGACAGCCATTAGGCTCAATTCGAACCACAGGGGACATGGTCACTTTCAAATAGACACAGTATATATGATGATAGGGAGGATTCAACTTCAAATAAATGAGTAGCAAGGAGAGGTCTATGAAAACCACAACGGCCTGATACCTACGAAGTTTGGAGACTTTCATGCTTGATAACTTAAGTTTGGAGAGACATAAAACCAAAGGTCACGCAAACCTATGAGATGTTACACGTAATGAATATCAAACCCTCAACCACTATCAAATGCCAATTCAAACAATGAATGAGGATCAATAAATTTACAGGACAACAAGATGAAGTGTCTTCGTGGATTCATCAGACCTATACCAAGTGACATGACAACGATACAACTATTGAGAGAATGAAGAACATATCAAATGTTAATCCAAGGTTATGCACATTCATACATTTCAAAAATTAAAATCAAACAATCAACCATAGAACCGATTAAGTCATAAGCCCCATAATACATGAAAATGTGGCAGTGAATTAATCTATGTGTTTATGGAACTTAAAGCTTAGAAACATATGGGTTTCCTCAATGTGTAGTTTCTTTAGTAAAATAAAATAAGAAAAACAAAAAATACAAAATAATTACCCAAGAGAAGTTTCTTTTTTTTAATTCCATGCTTGCAATCATGAAATTTAAATGAAGCAAACAAAATCTAAACAGAAAACCTCATAAAATAATTTAGCCCAATAAATCACCTTGAAACCAAAATACATAAACATTTATAAATGTAAGGAGGCGGAAACTACTAAAATATTTTATCTCTTTGTGATGAATTTTAATTGTGATAAAATTTGATAGAATTGGTGGCTGCCAACACACCCTGAGTAAGTTGGTTTCTTGAAAATATCACTAAACAAATAAGTATTTCCTTATATGCCCATTAAATGTTTATTAATGGTTATAAAATGCATGTTTTTCTCAATAATTGTCTGAATATGATGAATGATAGTTAAATATGATTTGAAATGGAGTAATGTAGTATCCTCCTAAAATGTTAATGAATTAACTCTAAAAGTTGGGAGGCCGGTGACAGTCGATAACCCCATGTTTCCATAGTATTGAAATGGAAAGTTTGCATGATATAAAACCTTCACCTGGGGTTCATGGTAGAGTGTTTCCTATGTTTTGGGAATAGAGTTAAAACTCCTACTGGAAGGCATTGGGGAATATTATAGATATGGTAAGTCCATAAATAATCCTTAGCCCCATGGAATCTTTGTTAAAACCCATAGGGTAACATTAGTTGTTGATATATTAGGAGGATAGGATGACAAGATATGGACCATAGATTTGTCGAGCACTAAGATGATAAGACTATCAGAAGAGTGGAGTTCAGGAAATTTCATGGGATAGAGTGGATGAAATTTCCAATCAAAAAAACCTTATGTCAAAATATCGAGTGGTAAGAGTTGTAGATCTATCAATGTTGAGGCTAATGATATACGAGCCACTGGATCTGGTAACGATCCATCCCAAAGAAATAATATCGTTGAAGTGGCAGTGTCAGTTAAACACCGAGAATATGAGATATCCAATATATCTATGACCACTAGATGTGAGGGTCATAAGACCACTAGATCTATAAGAGGAATTTTTCATTTGGGAAGAATTATTCAGTAAATCAATGAGGTTCTGAGGAGTGAGTTTTTCTTGATGGAAGAGTTCTAAGTGGGATAGAAATTTTTATCCGCGGGTGAGGTCGGCTGATAAGATATAAGCCATAGAATTATACATATACCCCACCAAACAAGTGTTTCAAGGAGAGCAGGTGAGGCCTTAGCCATCGTGTGGTTTTAAGATGTTGAGTAAATAGGGACCATTGATTTTCCCAACTTCATGATAATTGGATCCTTTGGATCAATGCTTTCAAAAAGGTTGAATTGGGAGTGGATTGGGGGATTGAAAAACTTGTTTCCCGATGGGAGAGGATCCCGACTCACTTTTGGCCATTGATCTAGTCTAATCCAAGAGAATTAGGATTGTTCACCTAGGGATTTTACTTTTGTTTTGTGTGTAATCACATGTTGTTGAAATATTATCGAGGGAGGTTGAGGAGTCTAAGGACATGTTAGTGCCATTATTGTACCAACATCATCGTGTATATTGGTACAGATGATCTAGAATAAGTCTGTGTGACCTTCGCATGGGACATAGGCTAAATAGGGCATGCAAAATCAATACCAAATGCTTAATCAAAAAGAGAATTTTAGACATCCCACTAGCCTAAGAAGGGTTTATGGGGTCGAGTGTGTTACATAGTGGTATAAAAGAAGATTTCAAACTCTAGGCTTGAATCAGTCACCAAGGTTGAATAAAGTTTTAAGAAAAAATTACTTGATGAAAGTATATGTTTTAATTTTGAATGATTTAACTATGCTACTAAGTGTTAACAACAATTTTGAACATCATTGACAAAAATAATGGAACCCTGGTTCAAAATTGTCAAGGTGGGTTGATGTTGGAAAAGGACAAGAGTTTTATGCAAATGATTTTGAAATGTAATTTTTAATAGTGTTTCGTTGTTTCAACACATAGGACATACTAGAACGTAAATGTAAGTGAATTGTGCAATATATCATGGAGGACACATCACATTCCCAAGAAGAAGAATATGATTTAAAGAGGGCTAGAGAAACCCCTCCATATTTGGTAGTCATTGCGTGGAGTGTTGATGTATATAATGAAAGTCTCATGAGAGCTTAGGCTGAGCAGGTTGAGTTCAATGCAGTATTACTACATAGTATATTCAATATTAAAAATCATTTGCAATAGGGTACATCCATTAGCAATGTAGGACTACAATAGTCGAAGAAGGTGTAGAGCCCTTCGAATGTTAAGAAGCATGGACCATATCATAGTAATGTGGGAAGGATTTATTCCATGAAAAGGAATCGAGACACTAAGATAACTGGAGCTAGTGGAGATACTTCCATAGAGTCATGTAGTAGAAAGACCATTAAAAAGGAAATTTCCAGTAGTGACACTAGGTCAATTGTTCCCAATAATATGATGAAGAGACATTTGAAGAGTTCTCTGAACGAAGAGTTCAATAAGGAAAATCCACCTACCTTTAATGGAGAAATTAAGAAAGCTGAAGAGGATGAGGCTTGGATGTTGGGACTAAGGAAGTATTTTTAGTTACATAACTATTCAAAAAGTAAAAGGAAAAGATAATGATTTTCAATCAAAATGGATGAGCTTCTATATGGTTGGAGGAACTCAAGGAAGTTAAGGGATTGAAGGAAAGCAATTTGACCTGAAAGTGGTTCGAGAAATATTTCATGAAGGCATACTTATCAAAGAAGTATTATGATGGTAATATTAAGGAGTTAAATGAACACAAGTCGAGTAAAATTACCATGGATGCCTATGCCAAGATGATAAATTTCCTTAGTGGAGGACAATGTATTTTACTTACCTAAAGGATGATAAAGTAAGGATATAGTTCATCCTTAGTGGACTGCCACAATCCCATCAGGATAGAATTGAGTTTTGATAAGCCTAAGACTTTCGAAGACACCATTAGAAAGGCCAAGAATTTCTATGACTAATCCAAGCATAGGCATGACTCTCTTAAGGATTGGAAGAGAAAATACAAGCCCAAATTTCATAGGAAGGGATTTATCCATCCCAATATAAGAATTTGAATAAATATGCTCAGTTTGGTTATATGAGCATAAGTGTGCACCCAAATAATTTTCCATCTCAAAGTGGGAGTAAACCAACATATAAAGTAAGAGAGAAATCAAAGGAGTGAAAGAAATGATCTTTATAGTGTTGAGGTTGTGGAGAGGCACATCTTTTGAGAAATTTACCTCATAGAAAAATGACAACTAGGGATTTTACCATGTTCAATAGGATACTATGCTCAATCATGTGGCAAGGAGTGTGTCAATAATATATGTATTTGTTGATAATTGATAGAAATACCACCACATTTATGTTTTGGAGTTGGAAGGTATAATTACTAAACAACCCATTTCTATTTTGATTGACCCAGGTTCTAACCTTATCTATGTTTCACCCAAATTTGTTGAAGCATGTTCCTTATAGAGGAAAAATCATGCAAATGTGTGGTTTCTTTAGTTAGCCATAGGAACTAAGCGAAAAGTAATAGAAGTGATAGAGGCATGACCATTTTAAATGAGTGGACTACATACACAAACAACATTAATGATCCTACCCTTAGGATCATATGATGTGTTGATAGGAATGGATTGGTTAGATGTACATAAAGAAAGATTGAACTAACATGAAAAGACCTTTGAATGTGAAGAAAATGAAGGAAACATGAGGGTGTTACAATGCATTCAAAATTCTATATCAGTGAGGAAAATATCAACACTTCAACTCTATAAGTTTAGTCAAAGAGGGTGTGCCTTGTATGCAATATAGAGTAAAGAGTTGAATACTGAGGATCACCCATTGTTGTGGGAGTTTATATATGTATTCCAAAAGGATGCAGTTGGAATTCCTCCCAAGTGAGATCTCGATTTTCAATAGATCTTGTCCCAGGAGCAGTACCAACATCAAAATTGTTGTAGGAAAATATCCCTGCGGACAGGTATATTGCCTCAAAGAGCTTGACCCTAACTCTAAGATAGAAATTTTTTAACGTGGACACTGAATTCCTTTCAAATCTATCTAAACTAACACATGAGAAGGAAGGATAACATAAGTACCTTTTTATCGTCGTTTGTCCCTGCATGCTCTGAGTTGCGCTCTGATCCTTTGCTCCTCGTTGAGTTCTGCAGACAAACAAGATACGACTACTTCCTACTCTATTTATGTTATCTTGAAAATAGATCTATCTATCAATGATAAGTTCATGTATCATTAGACACAAACTAGAAAGAAACAGGCCAAGCGTGTCATATTAATGAGAATAACGACAACAGTCCTTACAATCGAGGATGTGAATGCAACAACTTCGTCGAGTCCTCTTCGTCTAACCCTTGCTCAAAAGATCCACAACCTGGATAATAGAAGCTTCACCGATCACTCTCCTTTGGATGACTGTGTGTTTCCTATGAGATAATAGGTTTCATGCTAACAATTATTCCCCCTTTTCCACCATCATAGAGCTTTCTTATATAGGTTAAGAGGAGCTTAACCTCTTGATTTATCTTTAGAACAAGTTGGGGAACCTCTTCCTTAGATCAGGGATCTCTTGATGAAACCAAGAATTCGAATGCAACTGCCTTATAAATCCAAAATATCCTCCCCTTATTCTCCTCAACGAGCCAACTATAGCCTCAGATTAGGTAGCTCTCCTATAAAAGGGGTATCAGAGCGTTGTAGCACTCCTTGAGAAGGTTAAGGGAAGTGCCAACGCTCCAAAAGTGAGTAGCGCTCCTGTAAAATGGCAGAGGAGCATTATAACACTCCCTAAAGCCTTGCAGGGGGGTGCCAGTTCTCCTAAGGCTGATATAGGGGAGCGCTCACCCTCAAAACCATTGTTTCAGAGCTCTTTTCAGGTGTCAAGAGTTCCTTGACTTCATTTAACCAGTTTTCCTTCTCCAAACCAAGTACATAAGATGTTTTAAGTGATTCCTTAGTGTCGTCATTAAGGAAGTGTGTTTGAATGATGTTTTCGACACTTGTGAACAACTTCCGACACTTGCAAAAGTTGTAAGGAAGATGCGACACTTACGACAATTGAGAGGAATATGTGACACTTATCCAGTTGAGTAATTTTGACGTGTAATAGAATGCCCCCCAAAGTATGAAGTTAGAAGATTCGAACTGATGACTGAAATACTTTATAGATGTTCAAGAAAGGGTATAGACTTGGAGAACCTGACGGAAGCTGCACACAAACACCCAACAAATATCATGACATATTTCAAAACCCAAGGCAGGCATACCTATGCTTGGGTGATCAAGAATTGCAAGATATCAAAGTGGATCTATGTAACAGTGTATGTGTTGTTTGTCCAATAGAAACTCCTTCGCAGCCTGGGAAAAGCATATATCAAAGTGATTACTCAACCCAGGGTATTCTTACCAACCCTGATGTGGTACGATTCTGACCATGTGAATAGATGTCTTGATGTTGAACATGGCAGAAACCACTTGATTACCAGTCAATGGTGTAAACCGTTAACAAGTGCGAGGGAGATCATCATTAATGCCAATGATTCCCAAGGTACCTTAGTACATTCCAGTGAATGTGAATAGATGAGCTGAAGTCGAACATTCGTGGAATCATTTGATCAGAGGTCAATGATGTAAACCCACTGTCGAATGTGAGGAGGCCTGCCATTGAGGCATGCAGGTCCCAAAGTACTAACTAGTTTCTAAGCCTGATTCCCGGATAATGTGTTGAAGTCGACAGGAATAGACTCGTCGAGGGAGGGACTTGATGTATCCCCCATCAACGACATGAAATGGACATGGATATGTAATTGGTAGATCAAATGGACACGGACTAACACAGGTTTTGAGGCAAGATATTTGGGATGGTTGACTCTCGAGGCGGATACTTCCCTTGAAGACTGAGGCACAATAGCAAAACATGACATGGACCGATACTTATGTAATGGATGTGGAGACTTGCGTTGGGTGACCCAAAGGAGTGAAAGGAACTCAAAGGATTGGCTCAGTGCAGAGGTTCAATGGATTATGATGTATGGAAATGACAAAGTGTCGTGTTCAAGGGAGACTCTAAGAAGTGTTGGATGATGCTATCAAGAGACTACTTGGCTTGCTCCTTTCAATTTTTCCCCCATCCAGATGGACGAGTACCTCTTTTTTATTTAATGAGCTCAAGGAGGATAACACATGCTCAATATAACCCACCTTCGGTAAGTTCCTCTTCCTTTGTTTAAAAAACTGGAAGAAGTAAGGGTTCAGTCCCATATGGGTCTATCGATGTGTGCTTTAACGAGTCCAAAGATAGAAAACTCGAAGGTTTTTTGGGATTATAGAGTTTGGAAAAACACTTAAAAGAGAACTCTCTCAGTTACTTTTTCATAAAGTAGACCAACAAGACCAAAAAAGGGTTAAACTATAGCTCGAAAGATTCCCTTTCTGACCTTTTAACGAGTGTGAAAGGAAGCAAGGTCACTCGATAATATTTTCATATTTAGAGAGTCTGAAAAGGGTTTAAAGGAGACTACAGGGGGGTTCCTTTTTTGTGTGTTTGTATCCATACGGGTCCGAAAAAGATATAAAAGTCTACCCGGCTACATTCTCATATTATCGAGCTCAAGAATGAACTAAGACTATGCTCATAAGTGTGACAATGTAGATGAGCCATAACTGAACTGCTTCTGTCCAGCCCTGCACCGTGAAATCTATTCCTTCACATTTCAAAGGAACGCTACACTCCAGTTGAACAGAGTTGGTTCCAAACACTAAACACCGTAAGCCACCTGCATTATTGATGCTAGATGAGCGCTAGTGTTGCCTGTCATGCTCGTGATAGAAAATAGTATAGACCGAAGGGGCAGCTCTTGAATATCCTTGATAGGGATTCTACCCCCTACAAGCCCTGCTCCTGGGATGCAGTGGCTTGCCAGATACACATCCACTTGCTCTGGTAGTGCCCTCTTCCCAGTAAAAGATATAGGGACCCCTCTTTTTGAGAGGCCAGTCAGAAAATATACATCTGCTAACTCAATGGTTAAAAGCTGCGTGCCAATCCAGAATCCTTGTTCTGTAACATCCCATAGGCCAATCATATGTTCGAGCAATAAAATCTCTTTCTTCATCTTTTTCAACTTGAAGAATTTGAGCAAACCACAAGCTCGCAAGGTGGCCCGTGTACGAGGACTCTGCAAGGTAGCTAATTCATCCATCTCATGTTCTCTTTCCTTCCATTCAATCATGATCGCCAAAGTTACCTACAAAACAAAAAGAAATAAAGAAACTCATTATTTCCACGATTTGGCAATTTCGGCAATTTGCAAAAGAAATTTAAAAAATGAGATAAGATGCCCACATCATTTAAAAGTAACCACACACTCTTTATAACCACCATGCCCTCTTTTAAGAATTTAACATTCATCAAGCAATGATAAAAACGTTTAAAAAGGTCAAGATGATTTTATGGTTGCGTGGGCGTGCGTGGGGGTCTTCTCATGGATTCCTTGCCAAAAAACGACTTATCTAATTGACTTCTAGGGTGTTGGCATCTTAACCATCCTTTCCTATAATGTTTTTGCAAAATGAATCCCATTTTTCCATTGATTTTAAAAGAGGCCTATTTGGTTCTATTTGGGGCAACTTAGGGCTTCATGTTTTAATTAAACGATGCTATTAAAATGAATCTAAACTAGTGACTCCACTGGGAAGATAGCCTCAAATCGAAACTTCTTGTTTTGATTTTCTCCTCATTGACCTTGTTCTATCCCTTGATTGTTTCAGACCTTGTTCACTCCTCTTTTTATTGGTTTCATGACCTGATTGGCTCCCTACCCCATCATACTCAACCTAATTGTCAAAATTGAATTGCAATTTTTTTATTTTTTGACATTTTTGGGAATTTTTGAACCTGGCGCCCATGTCCCTGCGTTAACAGAGCACTGACACTCCCTAATAGCTTTTCACAGAGAACTATAACACTCCTTGCCTTTGCCAACTGAGCACCGGGCCTCCTTTGGGCCAAAAACCTTCCAGAATTGCTTTTTCAAGGTTTTTCTCTGTGCCTCTCTTGCTGGGTCACATAGTGAGTCAATCCTTCTCCTTTCCAGCTTGGATATCTATCTTTGTGTGAAGAACAAACATCTTTCTGTTTGTATTTCGTAACCTTCTTCACTATTGTTGTTGAGTTTTTCTGTCATTCAGAGTTTGAAACCCATGCATTGTCTTTCTCTCCTCATCAACTAAACGGAAAACTCTGGTGAAGGTCATCAAAGGCCTATAGATCCTTTCATCTTGATTTTATTCAAGATCATTGTTCTTCAAATTTTCTTTTGGGTGTGAAGTTTTGTTTTCTCTTTGATTGTTTCTTTTCTTTCGCTTTTTGTTTTGATTGCAATGAAAGGATGTATTGTTTGTATGACTCTTACTTGTGTTGGTTTGATTTTCACTCATGCAAGAAGATAATTAGCAAGATGAACCTTGTGTTGAATTAATCATTATTCATATGCAAACAATAAAAATCATCTTCATGATCGATTGTGCATGTTAGAAGGCACCTAAAAAGTTTTAGCATCACATCAGGATTTGATTGAGAAATTGTTTGAGGACATTCCTTATTCGTGCTTGTTAGTGAAAAGAACTTTCTCTCTCCCTTAGATAGATGTTCATCGAAAAGAAATGAATGCTTATCATCTCTGATGCATTTTTGGGAATGAGTCATAATTCCGTTCGTTTCACTTCCATGCACCCCTTTTTGAGTAAAGAACAGATCTAAAATGAATGCTAATTAAAAGTTATCTAGAAACTTTTCTTTTCTAGGATCCTCCACCAACAGTAGACTAGGCTTAGTATTTTGGATTAGGATGTGAGCATAACTCTCCAAAGTTTCCAAAAAAAACATTAACATCTTGAGTTAGGGAGAGTCAAATACAATTATCGTATAAGTCTGCCTAGGATCCCCCTCTCACACAGGGGCTACGCATGAGGTCTCATTTGGGTAAGCTACAGGGACTAACCCTCCGTGGTTTAACTGATTGTGGTGGTTAGATCGTATTATGGGGGTCACTTCAAGGTAAATCCACAATCACTGCGTGGAAGCCTTTTAGTTGATTTCGGGCTCGATACCCTACCCGTACATTTGAATCAGACTGTCGACTGTTCCTGCCCAGGGAATGACTGTGAATTGGTAACCTTAGTGGCCATAATCTTTAGGATCTTACACAAGGTGATGGTGACAGGAAGTCTCACTGTACTTGGAGCAGACATTGGTCAAACTCACTCGGGCTCCTTGGAGGGTAAATCCACAATTACTGCGTGGAAGCTTGCATCAAGCCGTAAGTCTGTTAAGCAAGTTGCCATTGTAACTGTTTCACCCTATCCCTACCCCTTATGGACTTGATCACGTGACGTTGGATTTCATCACCAACTAGTACGGTCATCAAAAGAAGGTCCTATTTTCTTGGTTGTGATTCTTAGATTCCTTAGCGTGTGCTGTTTCTTTTTGTTAGTTGGCATTAGATCTCTTTCGCTGACTCTTTTTCGCCAACATCGACCCTCCATGCCACTCGCGGAGGCTACACGGACTTCCTCCAGAAAATATGGAAGGAAACACCCCTTTACCCCCTCATTCTACACAGGAATCTCCTCAACAGAGTGAGGTTCAAAACACTACAACTTCCCAGGAATAAGTTCCCACTCCTTTGGAGAATTTTTGAATTGTTTCAGAATCTCTGGAAGCTTAATGCATTCCGGAGGGATATGAACAACGTATCCTCCACCTAAATTCCGTTGGAGAATTTGTTGTCGTCAATCCTTCTGACATTCCGACTGGTTCTCCTCAAAACCCTTTAGTCGATGACCCTTTTTGGACCGCATACATTGTTCGAAGTCCACCACGCTTGGTGCGAGATATTTATGGAATAGGGGAAGGTGTCGACGGACCTTTTTCCTACACCGTACCTCCAAATCATTTCATCGGTACTACCACTTTTACAGCCACACCACCTATTGGTCTGAACATACCGTTCGTTGGCCCAAGGCCTACTATTCCCCTCTAGACGATCCATTCTACAATGGTTCCTCACATTTCGACAATCCCTGCCGGTAATGCAGTGGTTAATCAAGCTCCGATTGACACACCTGTAACACCAAGACCTACATTCCCTTTTGGATTCAGGGCACTTAATGCTTCCACTGCCACCATTGCCCAAACTACTACCCAAGTTATACCGGGAAGTTCCATACCTATCTAACAACCCGGAGGGACCGGTCTTGGTGGTCCTAATTTTCTCAGCGGCACTCGTTAGTCTTCTATGTATGGCTTTCAAATTTTGGGAACTCTACCTCAAGCTCGGGGGCATCCTCCCATCAGAGGGAAAATTCGATTCGGGGGTCACCCTCGTGCTGGGGGGCAGCCTCAATCTGGAGTCCACCATCAACCACAAGGACAAAATGTGTTTGCCACACCTAATCCATGGAACATCCTTTTTCAAGGAAACCCACAGTTCTCGGCAGGACAAAATTCTCAGATTTCATAGTAACCCCCTTATGGACAAATTCCAAACCCAACCTATAACCCACAAAACCCATCCGGTTATCCTTCGCTCACACATGCTTCTCAAAACCCCTAAATCCTATGTACTCTGGTCAAAACCAACCTCACATGAGAGGGCCCACGAGTTATAATTATCCACATAACCCAGTAATGGGCCCCACTGGTGTCCCTCTGCCACACCAACATTACCTGCAGATTAACCGACAACTTCCTTTTCTGGCTACCTTGGACCTTCCAGACTTGTCTCGATTAATGAATGATACTATTTATCATTCTCCGATTTGGCCAGCTATTCCAGCTAAACTTCCTTCTGATATCCCAAAATTTGACAGAAAGTCCGGAGAAGACCCAAACAACCACGCGATGACGTTCCATTTGTGGTGTTCATCCAACTCTCTCATGGACGATTCTATTCATTTACGTCTTTTCCAATAAATGCTCACGGGTTCCACAGAGAAATGGTATATTGAGCTACCATGCACATCTTTTCATGATTTCAACTCACTCACCATGTCCTTCCTCACGCACTTCCAACTGCCCATTCGATACGAGATGGGTACTGAACTATTAACCTCCCTTCGTCAGATAACTTCCATACATATCTCTAATCATATTCATGAATGGAGATGATGACGAAGGCTAATAAAAGCAGTCATTCCTGACCAATTGTTAGTGGAATGGTTCACCAAATCATTGTTACCCCAGATCGCTCATGGAATTTCCATGGGCAGTGTAGTCACCGAGGAAGAAGCCATTGCCCGAGATCAGTACTTAGAATTAGTCTATTGACAATCTGGTACTCTATATGAGTTGATACCGAATGCTACCCGTGCTACTAACGATCCATCCAAACCATCATCTGCTTCCCATGCAGATGGAGTTATTGGCTCTGTCAAAACCCAATCTACGACCCAGTTGACTGGAACGATTCAGCAGCCCGCTTCGACGACTGCTCCCAGTCTGACTGAACCCTCTTCTACCCCCCCTCAAACTCAGGTCTCTAATGTGAATGCATTCCAATCAACCCCTTCACAACAACTTGGGGGCAAGAAGAAAGCGAGAAATAAACCAAAGAAAAACAATAACAACGAACAACCCAAAACCCAACCACAAACCCCTGCTGCCGGAAAACAACCACAACAAAAACCAAAATTCCCATGTCTCATTTGTGGAGACGATCACTACACTCGAGACTATCCACATCGCGATGAAGTGGCCAAGATTTTCAAGGGAAATTCACAACCCGCTGTGCTCACCCAACCTTTTCCACAACAACAATATTTGGTTTCACAAACCCCCACACTGGGGGGCACTTCCAACCAACCCCACGATGAGGCCTCGACAAGTGCCCACATTTACATGTTTAACGGAGTTAATTTAACCACCCACTCTGCAAAATATGACATGCTAGTTAAACCCGATAAGACGAAGATTGCTAACGGTTCTCCGCCGGACCCATTGCCATCCTCCACTAATCCTCCGTCTGTTAGCCCTCCATCTAGGCCACTCCAAATTGAGAAACCGTCTTTTGACTCCATCTTACGCCCTCCTATGAGCACCATCTAGAAATATACCTTCAATCCTAATTCACGGGCTGCCCAAAATTACAACATTGTAGAAGATTTGGCCCAAGCAACGTGTGCTATGTCTACCTTGGAAGTTCTACAACACTGTCCTAGCCAACATAGAATTCTCTTAGCCGCTATAGGCGCTTTTGATCCTGAGTCATCAAACAACCTCACATTTAATCTAAACGACCATCAACAACGACTCTCCCACCAGTTAGCTTTTCAAATAGATGTTGTTGTTCACAATCAACAAATTCATCGAACTATCCTGGATGAGGGAGCCTCTACTTTTGTCATGTCCTTAGCTTGTTGGAAAGGCTTAAAATCGCCTGCCCTTAAAAAATCTACTACCATGTTACGTGCTTTTGATGGACGAGGTTTTCATCCTCACAGATTATTACAATCCTTAGCCGTTCAGTTGGGCGGAAAAATTGTTACCGTTGACGTTGAGGTGATCGATGATCCCCTCAATTACAACCTACTACTTGGAAGAAGTTGGTTCTACACTATGACTGTCATTGCCTCATCAGTGTTTCGATGTGTACAATTCCCCCATCAAGGCAAAGTTTTTACCATCGATCAACTTGATTTTTGTACACCCAACGCTCGCATCCCTGCCACCAACAACATTCCTTTTTTGGGAGACCACACAGTTACGTATGAAAACATTGGTGTTGGCTTATTGAAATATTTTAGCCTCATGGGTACTTTCCCTACACCACTTCCACCTACCATACATCATATTGTTGCCGTCAATATGATCTCAACTATGCCTTATCAATCCTTGGAATCATCTGACCCTTGGATTGTGCCTAGTCCTTTGGAATTCGATGAGCTTAGTGACATTATGCCACTTAGCCCAGCTGAGGCCACATACGTAGCCATTCAATCTGCCTCTCCCTCTCCCAACAATTTACATTCATTGGCACCCGATGCCTTTTTGATGCCCTCATGGTTGGATTCCCTATCATCTGTCGTCGATTACATTTCCCACATTTTCCCTTCAGACGAATCGATTATGGAAATGCTCAGCATTGATGACTAACCTTGGGATGATAACCATCGTTGATCCTCTTTTCTTCCATCGTTGGAAGAAATCCACAGAGACACATGCTCTGTCTCCCGGCCCGATGTTACCCATGCTATGCAATCTCCTATCCTCACACAAGATACTCTCTTTGAGGGGAACATGAGTAACATCTCTACTACGATCACGATCGACATTTCGATCAAAGAAGGTGTCGTGGAAAACATTAATCTAGGTGCTAATTGCACACCCGACGAAGTGGTCTCTTACACCACTTTGTTTAAAGAATTACGCGATGTCTTCGCATGGAGTTACGAGGAAATTCCAGGGATCGACCCTTCAATTGTCGTACATGAAATCAAAACCTGCCCTGACGTGAAACCGGTTTGACAAAATCTTCGCCCGGTTCATCCCAAGAAAATCGTAGCTATAAAGGCAGAAGTTGAAAAAATTCTAAAATCTGGCTTCATCTATCCTGTCCCTTTAACTGAATGGGTCTCTAACCTTGTTCCGGTTGCTAAGAAACAAGGGACCATCCGTGTTTGCGTTGACTATCAAAATCTCAACAAAGCTTGTCCCAAGGACAACTACCCTACGCCCTTCATCAATCAAATCATCGACAATTGTGCAGGGAGCGTAATCTTCTCTTTCATGGATGGCTTTTCTGGATATAACCAGATTGACATCTTACCTGCAGATCAACACAAGATAGCCTTCATCTACCCTTGGGGTACTTTCACCTACCAAAAGGTACCTTTTGGCCTTAAAAATGCTGGGGCTACTTTCCAGCGAGGCATGTCGTATGCTTTCCATGACATCAAACATATAGAGAAACCATACCTTGATGATTTACCCACCCATTCGCTAAATCGATTCGATCACATTGATCATTTACGAGGGATTTTTCTTCGATGTAGGTTCTACCGTATTCGTCTGAACCCACACAAATGCATTTTCGCTGTCGAATCTGGTCGACTCCTCAACTTCATTGTCTCCAAAGATGGGATCAAGGTGGATCCCTTAAAGATCAAGGCCATCTTAGCCTTACCTCCACCTACCAATTTAACCAAACTCCAGAGTTTGCAAGGCAAAGAAAACTTTCTTCGTCGTTTCATCTGCAACTATGCCGAGATCACTAAAGGATTTATGCGGTTACTGCAAAAGAACATCCCTTTCATCTGGGATGATGCTGCTCAATGGTCATTCGACGATCTCAAGCATGCTTTGACCCATGCACCTTTGTTACATCCCTATGAATATACAAAGGATTATATCCTTTACTTAGCTACTTTTACTTCCACCATTGCGATGGTGTTAGTTCAAGAAGACCCCAATGACGAAGAACATGTGATTTATTATCTGAGCAAGATTTTATCTGGACCCGAACTCAGATATTCACATGTTGAGAAACTGGCTCTGGAAGTCGTCATTGCTCTCCATAGGTTCTACCATTACATCTTATTACGCACCACCACGGTAATCGCAGACTCTAACGCTATGTACCATGTCTTGACACGTCAAGTACTTGGGGGAAAATATTGAAAATGGATCATCATTCTTCAAGAATTTGATTTGGAGTTTATGAAGGTGAAAGCCAAAAAATTCCTGGTGTTTGCCGAGCTCATCTATGCTCTCCCTAATGCCGATGAAAACATTGAACCTAGAGATTCTCTCCTCAATGAATCTCTCTTCCTCATCAGCACCTCTGATCCTTGGTACGAAGACATTCTCCTCTACCTCCAAACCCAATGTTTTCAGCCCAACATCTCTCGCGAAGAGCGTCGATGCATTCATCACCACTCTTGCCATTATATCATTCTCAGCGACACTTTGTATCGCCGTGGTATTGACACCATCCTTTAGTGATGTCTGATTCATGAGGAGGTTGAACACATTTTGAACAATTTTCACCTTGGCGCCTGTGGCGGTGACCTTTCTGGGATGGCCACAGCCCAAAAAATCCTACGTGCCGGCTACTTTTGGCCCTTGATTTTCAAACATTGCATCGAGGCCGTCAAAAAATGCCCACCCTGCCAAATCTTTAACAAGAAGGCACGCAGCCACCCTACGATGCTGCACCCTATTATTTCCATCGACCCCTTTGCCAAATGAGGCATTGATTTCATGCAGTGTAAGCCTACCACAGTCGGGGGGCATGGTTACATCATCATCGCCATCAACTACTTCACCAAATGGGCTGAGGCTATGCCTACCTTCCTGAATGATGGTCGTACTGCAGCTCTATTCCTCTTCAACCACATCATAACTCATTTTGGTGTACCGCGTGCCATTATCACTGACCATGGTGCACACTTCAAAAACCAGATGATGAGCGAGTTACATGTCAAATTGGGTTTTCACCATGAAAACTCATCCCCTTACTACCCTCAAGCGAACGGACAATTTGAGGCTATCAAAAAAGTCCTAAAAACCATGATCCAAGGCATGGTAGGGGAAAACAATACATCATGGCATTTACAACTGTTCTCCGCTCTCTGGGCCTATCTCAATTCTATGAAAACCTCAACTGGATTCACTCCGTTCCAGTTGGTCTATGGCATTGAATCTGTCCTACCAATCGAGTGTGAGATTCCATCACTCAAACTAAAAATCAAACTCCTCCCCCATACTTCTGTTGAAGAATAATGATTCTTGTATCTATCCAAATTGGACAAAACATGTCGCGAAGCTACTCTCACGAATGAGGCACATCAAAAACGAATTAAGAGTCAATACGACAAATCCATCCACCCTCGGACTTTCGAAGAAGGAGACTTAGTCCTCGTTTATGACCAAGCTCATGATAAATTGGGGACAGGAAAGTTAGAACCCATGTGGCACAGTCCTTACATCGTGAAACGTGTTCTACATAGAGGGGCTTACGAATTAGTTGATCATGATGGAATTTCCCTGGGAGAGCCCCAAAACAGGCTTTACCTTAAGAAGTACTATGCCTAGATCACTTAGCATTTGTACTTTGTACATTACTGTATTTTAGTTTGGTGTGTCTATTCCTTTCGCGTGCTCGAGTCTTTACCGTTGCCACTCATGGATATGCCTGTGATTTCATGTGCAAATGACGTCTTCCTTTCCTATCTTTTTTGGGTTCACGGATGGTGCTAGCCGACATACCCGGAACATTTCTTCGGCAATATGGGTTATTTACCAGTTTGAAGAGGTGGTGAGTTCAGGAGGCATCTTCTTAGGACCAGCAACCAACAATATGGAAGAATATCACGCTGTCATCGGACTACTGACCCAAGCCTCTTCTCTAGGTATCTCTCGTATCATTATGTACTTAGACTCCCAACTCGTGGTTTATCAACTCAACCATATCTACGATATCTGTAGTCCCATCCTACTACGTCTACACTTACAAGTTCTCTATCTAGAACAAATGTTCAATTACATTGAATATAGACACATTCCAAGAGAACTTAATAGTGTTTTAGATTCATTAGCTAATTATATCATGGATCGGTATCTTGCCCACATATAATATTTAAGGAAAAAAAAATTGTACATTACATGTAAATTAAAACACATCATAGACATCATCATGTACAAATCATTGGCATTGTAAAAACTCGAAACTGTATATATATATATATATGGTGTGACTGAAATATTTGTATTACATCAAAAAGTATGTAGAAGAGAAAAATATTGGTTCCTTCCACCCATACAACGTCGCCTGACAAGGAATACAAAAATATGATCACCGAAGAGACTCTAATCTCCCCGCACTACATTGTGCTGTGAGTAACACATCACCGTGTGCACTACGCGCCTCAATAGAGAATTGATATTCTCTGGTACTCCCACAGTGTGCCTCTCTATATGTAAAGGCACTTCCCCCCTCCGTAGAGGAGGGATGCCCATCGTAAGGCCTTAGAGGTTTCTCTCAACCTCCCGGAGACCTATCACTGGTACTGTCGGATCTGCTGCAATCGGGACACCTCTGCGACATCCTGGTGCCAGTATATCAGCCAGGTGCACTGCTCCCTTATCTGCACATTGAAAATGACACATCTGTTAAAACTCTTCTACATACCCAAAAAATATATATACATAAAAAACTTTAAAAAATGAAAACTAGACAAGGTGTGGCTTAGTCTCTTACCTGACTCATCCCAGTCTTCCTTCGCGGGAAAAATCAAATCCATGCTCCCACGAAAGTCTACCTCAGCATAAGGGAAGTCCTCTATCCAGAGATACTTCCGTCTCAGCCAGGAAAAGAAATCACCAGTGAAATGGAACTCTAACTCCAACACTAGCCTTGGAGACAGACTAGTCCACCTCTCCATCCCCAGTGGAGTCACCAGTTTCTGTTGTAGAAAAATCTCCCTGCGGATAGGTAGATTTCCTCAAAGAGCTTGACCCTAACTCTAAGAAATAAAATGCTTAACATGGACACTGACTTCCTTTCAAATCTATCTAAACTAACACATGAGAAGGAAGGATAACAGAAGTACCTTTTTATCATCATTTGTCCCTGCATGCTTTGATTTGCGCTCTGATCCTTTGCTCCTCACTAAGTTCTGTGGACAAACAAGATATGACTACTTCCTACTCTATTGATGTTAGCTTGAAAATAGATCTATCTATCAATGATAAGTTCATTTAGCATTAGACACAAACTAGAAAGAAACAAGCCAAGTGTGTCATATTAATAAGAATAACAACAACATTCCTTACAATCGTGGATGCGAATGTGACAGCTTCGTCGAGTCCTCTTCATCTAACCCTTGCTCGAAAGATCCACAACCTGGATAACAACAACTTCACTGATCACTCTCCTTTGGATGACTGTGTGTTTCCTATGAGATCATAGGTTTCATGCTAGCAATTCTTCCCCCCTTTCCACCATCATAGAGATTTCTTATATAGGTTAAGAGGAACTTAACCTCTTGAGTTATATTTAGAACAAGTTGGGGAACCTCTTCCATAGATTGGGGATCTCTTGATGAAACCAAGAATTCAAATGCAACTACCTTCTAAATCCAAAATATCCTCCCCTTATTCTCCTCAACGGGCCAACTACTGCCTCAAATTAGGCAACGCTCCTACAAAAGGGGTATCAGAGCATTGTAGCGCTCCCTGAGAAGGTTAAGGGAAGCACCAATGCTCCAAAAGTGAGTAGTGCTACTGTAAAAGGGCAGAGGAGTCTTATAACGCTCCCTAAAGCCTTGTAGGGGGGTGCCAATGCTCCTAAGGCTGATATAGGGGAGCGCTCACCCTCAAGACCATTGTTTCAGAGCTCTTTTCAGGTGTCAAGAGTTCCTTGACTTCAGTTAAGCAGTTCTCCTTCTCCAAACCAGGTACATGAGATGTTTTAAGTGCTTCCTTAGTGTCGACATTAAGGCAGTGTGTTTGAATGATGTTTATGACACTTGTGAACAACTTGCGACACTTGCGAAAGTTGTAAGAAAGATGCGACACTTACGACAATTGAGAGGAATATGCGACACTTATCCAATTGAGTAATTTTGACGTGTAACAAAAATTTCCCTACATAATTAGTACACTAGATATGGTAGAGTTAAAGGTGCAATTAAAATATATGATGGATAAAGGGTAAATTAGTCTGATTGTATCCTCATTGGGAGAAACAATGTTTTTTGTAAAGAAAAAGGATGGTACATTACAGTTGTGTATTGATTATTGACAATTGAAGAACATGACCATAAAGAATAAGTACCCATTTCCAAGGATTGATAATATTTTGTATAATCTCGAATGAACTATGGTCTTTTATAAAATTGACTTGAGATTAGGATGTCACCATGTTAGGATTAAGAATGAATACATCCACAAGAAAAAAATTTAGAACAAGATATGGAAACTAAGAGTTTGTGGTGGTTCCTTTTTGGCTTACCAATGCACCAACTACCTTCATGTTTTTATTGAACAATGTTCTCTGTAATTATTTGGATAAGTTCATTCTTGTGTTTGATGATGATATCATGTTATGTTGCAAGACCAAGGAAGAGAACAAGGAACATCTCAAGTTGGTATTATAGGTGATAAGATATCACCATCTATATGTCAAATATAGAAAGTGTGACTTATTCCAGAAGGAAATTCAGTATTTAGATCACACAATCTCAGAAGAGAGTGGAAATATATCCCGAAAATATCAAATAAATCATGGATTTTCCAATCCCTTGGAATGTAATTGAGGTAATGTCATTCATGGAATTAGATAGATATTATAGGAGGCTCATCAAAGGATTTTCCAAGCTTGGTCATTGCATTACATCATTGGAGAGAAAAGGGATGAATTTTGTATGGTCAGTAGAGTGTGAAGCCAACTTTTAGCAACTAAAACACCTCTTGACCAATGCTCTTGTTTTAAAGATTGCAAACCCTAAGAACGATTTACTAGTATGCGTTGATGCTTGCAAGTAAGGAATTGGTGGAGTTCTTATGAAAGAAGGACATGTTATCCATTATGAATCAAGGAAGTTGAATGATCATGATGCATGTGATGCATTCTTCCAAAAAATGGGAATAATATATACCCTTGGTAGAGTTTTTCTACAACAATGGTTATTAAGAGTCATTTAAGATGATCCCGTTTGAGGCTTTGTATGGAAAAAAATGTAGTGTTCCAATTATTTGGGACAATCCATTGGATAGGATCACACTTGGATCAGACCTGTTGAGAGATATGGAATAGGAAGTGATCAAACTAAGAAAGAATTTAAAAGCAACTCAGGATAGATAGAAAATCTATGCAAATAACAAAAGAAATCATAAGGAATTTAAGGTGGGAGATCATGTGTATATTACGATGGAACCCAAAAGTATCTCCCTAAGAATGGGAATTTATGCCAAGTTAGCACCCCACTATTGTGGACCATTTAAAGTCTTGGAAAGAGTAGGACCAATGGCATCCAAACTTTCCTTACCACCTACTATCAAATCTCACAATGTGTTCCATGTATCCTTATTAAAGAAGTATATTCATAATTATAATCATCTTATTGATTGGACTGTGATACAGGTGGAACCAGAGGGAGAATTCCATATCGAGCCTCAACACCTTCTAGAGAGGAAAGAGACATTGCTCCAAAACCAAGCCATTGTGTAGGTCAAGGTGCAATGGAAGCACTTTGGAACAAATGAGTCCACGTGGGATCTGGAGGATTCCATGAGAGTGGAATACCCATTTTTGTTTTGTGTAAAATATTGTGTATATATGTAGTTAAAAACATAGAGGGTGGTGTTTCCTTAAGAGGGAGGGGAATGTAACATTTCATTTCCCCCCATGTCTGTAATTATGTTTAAGACTTCATGCATTGTAATTAATGAATACAGGAATTGTGCTTATGTTAATAAAAACACAAATCAATTGACTGAGAGGGAGGCCTTATAGTACTTTCCATGATACCATGAGTTGGAGCTGGTGAAGGGGTAATTGGGAGGTTTATATGAAGAAAATAGGAATCATTCCCACAAACCCAACTCACACATACAAAAAATTTAATTCCTATCCTATCTAAAGTACCTTATCTTCCCTGACCACAAGAATCCTATTAATTGTATTCAGATCGAGTAGTTGGAGAAGTTATGACTGCTTTTAGAATTGTACTCAGAGGAGTGATGGGTCACTATAGCTGTTAGCCAGAAGCACCTAAAACTACCCCTTCAATTTAGTAACTTGACCCCTGGGAGTTTTAGTATGATAGAAGTGAGTGGGGATACTGAGTAATAAGGAGAGTGTTGTATTTGAAAAAAATGAATGAGGAGGAAGAGGGCATCGACACAAGGTGTAGCATTGCCAAGACCATGTCATTCTATGCCACACAAAAACTCCAAACTCTGGTACCATTTTAATTTACTAATATGCTCTACATATGCATGATATGACCCGAGGGGGGAATATATATGGATAAACGTATATGATATGACCCCAAGGGAGGGAATATAGGTTCCTAAATGTACATGTAATGTGTAAATACATATGTAATAGGGTCGGCCTAGTGATAAAGGGGCCTCATGTGCAAGTGTGAATAGCTATATATAAGAGAACATGTATTCATTATTGAGAGTTGAATTGTGAAGTATGAATGATATTGGGTTATTTGGAGGGTGTTCCCCTATTCTTTAAGGATTTATTGTGTAAATTATATATATTGGAGTTGTGATTCACGTTGACATTTTGTACATGGTGTGTAATTTTTTTTATTTTTATTTTTTGAGCATTTTGGATCATAACATTTGGTATCATAGCTCAAGGTCTTGGGGTTTCGTTGTTACATCTGAGATACCTTAGAATTTTAGATATAACTCATTTTCTATGATGTTTCAGAAGGAACCCCTTGGATGATATTTATCAAATGAATGAAGGCACATTGGGTTCAAATTTTAGCTTTTGAGTCCTTATAATGTCAGAGATATACCCTGTGTAATATAGGGTTCTAGAATCATCCTGAATTTAGTCATCGAGGAATTTTCTCTATAAAAATTTTTATGTAACATTTCAAACCCTAAAATTCAGAGGATATGCATATAAATTATCAATATATTGGTGCTAAAAATTTCAGATTTTGGATCATCCTAATTTTGTAGATAAACCTTGTGTAATATAGGGTAGTTGACTAGGCCTATTGACTAGTCTCAAATAGGTGTTCCGAGTAAAACAACCATAAATGCTTCATACAAAATACAAATTGAGTGTGACAAGTTGTATTGAACAGTGTACAAGCCATAGTATTTATGGTACAATTTCCAGAATTTTATATCAAGTATTGTGTATGGAGCATGTTGTACAAGTGCTCTCTACCAAAAATGGAAAAACTCAATAAGGTGTGGGGAAGTTATCATAAGTTCCACTTGGAACATCCAATTTTGGTCATAATTATGGCATTGAAAACAATAAATTTCATAGTACTATAGGTCTAAATTTCAGACTGAGAAGGGCCTAAATTTCAGAGATACATCATAAGTAAGGTTGGCCAGGAGGACAGACTCCAAATCAGGGTTTCAAAGGTATGTTCACTTAAAACTATCATAACTTTTGATTGGAATGTCTAATTGAGATGATTCAAAATATATTGGAAAGATAACACATAGAAGAGCATATTGGAAAAATTCTTACAACTATTTGATATATTTATTCTTAATATATTGAGGTTGTGATCTCAGGGTTGGGATTAGACCTCAATTAAGAATCATTGGAGATACCTAAAGTTATAGGAGATGAAGATAAAAATGAAATCAATCCTATGGAATGGTTAAGGTTCGTAAAAGAATATAATATGAATCCTACAAAGGAAAGAGATTTTTTTTTTTATGAAGCTTGGAAGTGGTGGATGAGTGTTGATCAAAACACTAGTTGGTAGTGCACATGGGAAGAATTTGAAACACTCTTTTTAGATAAATGGATTAGGGATACAAAAATGGAGGAAATGTATAGAATTTGTTGGCCCTTGACCAAGTTTTGGAGAACCTTGGACATGTTTTACCATTTTTGGGACTTCGACAGGTTGGTCGAAGGAAGAGTTCAAGGCAAAGCAAAGATCATGGGATCTCGACCCCTTTTTAGGGAATTTTGGGTTTAGGTTTTTATGTAATGGGAATGGGATGTTGGTCCATGGGTTTACCCATGTTTAGGCTGCTTTTGTAAAGTATAAATATAAAGCTAGGTGATGTAAGTAAGGGGGGTTTTTGAGGCAAATGTGCTAAGTCCATTATAAGCTAAGTGTTGTAAGATGCTAATTGCAAATAGTCATGAATCCTTTATGCATACTGTGTGTTGAGAACTTGCAAAGATAAGTGCAAGTGATTGTGTGAAGGCTTTGTGCCGTGAACTAGCTCAGGGAAGGAGTATCTAGTGAGGTGCGTGAAGATCTCCTGCCATATGCGGAGTTGGTTTGTGGCTCTGTGCATGTAAGAGGATGGACATAAGACAATAAAATAATAAGAAGAGTTGGTGGAAGTATCCCCACACTAGGGTGAACCATGTATGTCCTGCGTTGTGGTTTCTTTGTGCATTATGGATGTTATGCTATTGTTGTGATTTATGCTTAGTGATGTAACCTTTATGTATGTTATATGAATCTAATATAGTATCTTAGTGATTAGTGATGTGAATGAATGCTAGATATGATCTATTTCTATATGCTAAGTTCTTGGATGTGTTAGATCTTGTTGAATATTGTGTTGTTCTGTAATTAGGGTTTTCTCCTACGATATGGATAAGAGTTAAATATTAATGAATGTTAACTGCTAAGTGATCTATTAACTATTGTGATCACAAATCTATGTCCCAGCTAGGTTGTAGACACTTGAGTCCTACAACCACCCT
Organism: Picea engelmannii; assembly: GCA_009831015.1. Taxonomy (NCBI): domain Eukaryota; kingdom Viridiplantae; phylum Streptophyta; class Pinopsida; order Pinales; family Pinaceae; genus Picea; species Picea engelmannii. Next base: position 259,629 of record ML787263.1, read on the forward strand.
TGCCTCTACCTCGAGTGAAACTTCATCTACTTCGCAGGTGTTGTCAAAAGAGCTAGTAGTGAGGGTTTTGTTGGTGCATTGTTGAAGCCTTGAACCCCGGGTCTTCCCCTATGCCAACAAATGGTTCTATTTCCAAGATGTGAAACTGTGATTGATGGGAACTAAAGAAAAGTCAAAGTTATGTATGTAGATCTTCTACTACAGTGTGCAGTATTCTACTTGATTTGCAAAGCTCTGTGATAAGTAAGGAATCAAATCTGAAGAAAAGAGGTAAAATCTAAAATCTCTGTTCTTTGATAATGGTAAGATAAGTGAAAATTTTTGTTTTGAAAGAATGGATCTAAGTATGTTTGATAGATTTTTTTCTAGTCTAAAAACTAGGGCACAACTAGAAGAAATAAGATTTGATATGAGTAGATCTGATAGAAGTAATGAAAGATTTGTTATTCCTATGCATAGAAAGAATGTTTGGACTAACAAATGGATGTAGGATCCTAGAAATATTTTTTTACAGGTTATTTATTGTGATCCTAGTGCACAGTAAATGAAAGGTTGAGAATCATTTAAAAGAAAGAGATCATTAACTCTTTTTTATAGTTGTAGAAGACCGAGACATCTTGCTAAGGAATTCCCTAGTAGAGGTTCTAGTTGTATTTGTTTTAAAGATATGGATCATGAAGTTTTGGATTTCCCTAGAATGATTTCCAAAGTTGAAAACATGAATATGGGACAGGAAAACCATGGGAAAGGCCAAGATACTAAGGATATGAAAAAACCCCAGAAAGAATCAGAAACCCTGAATGATCACAGAGACATCAACTTATCAGAGGTCTTAAAATAGAAGGAGTGCAGAGAAACAAGAATAGGAGACTTCAACATAGACTGTGTCCTAGATGAGGAAACACAGGTGAATATCATGACAAAAAGAACTTGGGAAATTTTGGGAAACCCTGCTATAGTTCCTTCATTGGGAGGAATAGGATTGTTTAAAGGGAAGATGATAACCCTATGTGAAAGACTTACCCAGATACCTATGAGTGCTCATGGAACCTTGATAGAAGAAGAATTTGAGTTCGTTAAGTTTGTTGAGAACAATGCCCCATTTTCTATTTTGCTAGGAAAAACTTGGATTGAGAAAGATCAAATACGAAGGAAAAAAGAAGAGGAAGCTCTAGAATAGAAAAAGTAAGAACTAAGAGATTTCATGGCTAGGAGAATAGCATGTCTAATAGAAGAACAAGAAGAAAAGTCAAAGCTACTAAGGGCTAGAGACCTGGCTGTTGAAGTTGAAAGAACACATGAAGACTTGAAACACTTGTCCATATAGGAGAGTAGAACACCTACCCCAGAAGGAGAAGAAGTATTACCCTCGAACCCTATGAAATACCCTCCATAGTGCGAGGTTACTATGCCAAGAAGAGATAAGAAGAATCATGGAAAGAGGAAACTAGTGACTCAAATCACAGGAAATAAATCTAGAAAGCTCAGTAAGAAGAAAGAAAAGTTAGAAAAATTGCAAGAAGTTTCAAAGAGGACTTCGCAAAAGAAAGGTTTGTAGAACTTGAACTTCATCGAAATAGAAGAACAACATAGATTGGAACTTCACCATGGTGAAGTAATATGACCATTGGAGGCATCCTGACCATTATAATGGTGCTCCAGAATGACTAGAAACACATTTATGGCCAGAAAGATTGCCATTGGACCATTGCGACCATGCCATAATGGATGGAATTGCATTGATTGAGGAATTCTTGTCTGTTGGAGGAATTTGTTACGAAGTTGTCTATTTGTCCCATCAAACATTGCACTAAGAACAATTTTGTGAATTGTGAGTATTCGAGCCCGTAGAGAATTCATTGTTGTCACACTGTGCTTATTGAGACTTTGCCACCCATTCTGTTACCATGAGTATTTGTTCGCCTACCTAAGATATACGATTTCAAGCGTGTATGTCAGGTGAGCGTAGTGCATTGGAAAAGTCCGTGCAAGAAATTATGATAGATCTAATGTCTGAGAAGGTCATTTCTATAGGCGTACAAGCCTCATCAACTAGAGGATTGCAAGCCTCTCCATCAACTGCACATCAATCTGAGCCCTCTAGAGCTGCGACAGAGAAACAGAGAAAGCATCTCGATGACTTGGAGAATGCAAAGCTCATCCCATCAATCCTTCCCCACTACATCCCACCTCTGGCTGGCATGGTTAGTCATGAGAGTGTCTTGAGGGACTTCGACTACACAATGATTATTGCGTACCTCCTAAAGGGGATACACGTAGTTGGACTGCAGTTGGGACAGATTATGACGTTGAAGATTAGTCAATTCAACTTGGGAGATTGCAAGAAATATGGCATGCTCACCCCACATAAGTACTTGAACAAGACAAAGGGGAAGAAGTTGAAGATAATACCCCAGTCGTGGACCATGGACATCACAAATCCCATCATTATTAACGTGATGAAGATACCACATTTCAATAGATATCATGAGTTTAACGTGTGTGTTAAAATCCTCCTATATTTCTTCCATGGTGGTTGTATATGGATGGAAAAATGAATCACTGTAGATTCGGCACAGATCCATCGGATCACCAAATTAAGAATGCAAGGACAAGACCCACCATAATCTTATGCAGGGAAGGTTTTTGATCACACCTCGACACAAAAATCAAAGATACCATCCATCTAGAACTATGCATTGTGCCTATCCTATAAGTTGATCACTATTAAGTTAGTAAGGAAGAAATGACCCATGAAGGTCACGGGGTTTGTCTTTGACCTTGTGGGGAAATGCATTGAAGGGATACAAATGAACTGGGTGAGCTACCTCATCAACCAGTTAGAGAAATATTGCTGCAAAGCTTAGGATCATGGATATGAGTTCCATTTCAGTTGGTTGTTGATCCTCATTGCTTTCATTGCTTGGGAGATGCCATAAGGAGTGACCTTCCCTGAAATTGAGTGGTCTGAACCGCTCACTGTGAAGTTCACAACACTCTGGTATTTGAGCGACATGGAGAAGTAATGGAAGTCAAACATTGTGTTCCACATATATTACCTACAACTAAAGAGGGATATTAAGTCCTTCCCTCATGTGACACCGAATACCCTACATAGATTCAGGCCAATGGTGAAGTTCCATGCAAATAGACTTTATATCACTGCATGCAGGGACAAACATAAAGAATAGCTCTGATCATACTATAATATCACAAAGGAGGACATGAAAGAAATAACTAAGGAATGGCCTACAGAGTTCCTTATACCACTCGACCATGCATAATTGTCTGACCCTGGACTCATTGGAATCTCTATAGTTACTCGTGAAAAATATGATGCACCTAGCAATAGAAAAAGGAAAAATAAGGAAGAGGTATAGGAGTGAAACAACGCATCAGAAGAGACTGCTTCAGATTCACCTGGAGGGGGAGGAGATGATGAGGTAGAAAAGGATAAGGACAAAGGGGAAGAAGATAAGTAGAAGGAGGGAAAAGTAACACTGCCTAGGGATCCCCTTGATGAGGCTGAGACATCCAAGAAAAGAAAGTTTTGCCCCACAAAACCTTCATCACGGAAGAATTCAAAAGCCATTAAGCCCATGTTGTAGGTTTTTCTCATGGTGGATGACATAAACCTCATCATAATTGTTGTACCAGATACCTCAAAGGATATTTTACAGTGCAACGAAGAAAAACATGAGACCCTGTATGATAGGATTGAAGCAGAGTTTCAAAGGGTACAACAAGCCCTCTACTCCACCCACACAATGTCTACTGCGCCACTGTCATCAGAAGTAACAGAGTTGGGAGATGAGCCATCCTATCTATGCATACTAGTAGATGCGAATGAATCTCACCTTCGTCGTGTCCAGGAAGAAAAAGAATAGGACATAGAGGCATTGAAGAAAGAAAAAGAGGAAGCCCCAGAGCAATGTCAGGTTGCACATCAAGAAAAAGAATACCTCCAAGAAAATTTTTCATAGGATAGAGCGTAGATCCAGAAGGAGAAAGAATATATGCCTACAAAGTAGATTGGAGTTAAAGAATAAGTCACTAGAGAACTACTCTTTGTGACGGGATTATAACAAATGGAAGAACACCCAGTGGAGGGTCAAGTGGGAAAGCTTCTTGAATCCATTCAACAACTCCAACAAAGAGTAACAGAACTAGAATTACAAGAAGTGTCAAGCACTCCATGGGAAGTGTGATACCAAAGGGAATAAATTTCTCAGAGCACAGTCCAGAGAATCAAGGCATTGGCCTTAGAATGCAAAAATATTAGTAGTCAAAGTGCGCAGACCTATGAGAATCTTGCAGAGGACCTTGAACTAAGGACACTGGAGTCACAACTCTAGGAGGAAAAGAAACAAGTAGCAATAGTGCAAGCATAGTTGAAGCCATTGTCAGCCGTCGAGAGGATGAAAAGAGCCCAGGAACAATGAACAGTTTAGAAACAGGTCCATGCCATCTAGAGTAAGGTCATGGAAGTGACCTAGAGGCTCCAACTAGTGCATGATAAAGCTTTCACACTTTTTGAGGAGATTGAAGGACAAGGTATAGAACTGGAACAAGTGGTCACCATAGTAGAACAACTCTTTGAAGGACCTGTGAATGAGAAGGTTATTTAGGAGTTCGTTGAGAAGGAGTCTCTAGAGAAGTAGTAGGTTAAGGAAGATTGATCCAAGATCAAGGCCTTTGAGGCAGATTTACCCAGATCAGAGTGACTCGGGATGAGTCACAGGTGAGTTTTGGGGCTTGTTGGCCCTTGACCATTTTTTGGAGAACCTTGGTCATGTTTGTCCATTTTTGGGACTTCAATAGGATGGTTGAAGGCAGGGCGCAAGGAGAAGTGGAGATCATGGGATATCGGCATCATTTTAGGGAATTTTAGGTTTAGGGTTTTATTTAACGAGAATGGGATTTCGACCCATGAGTTTACCCATGTTTAGTCTTCTTTTGTAAAGTATAAATATAAATATAGGTGATGTAATTAAGGGGGGTTTTTAAGGCGAATGTGCTAAGTCCATTGTAATATAAGTGGTGTAAGGTACTAAGTGTGAATAGTCATGAATGATTCATGCATACTGTGTGTTGATAACTTGCAGAGATAAGTTCAAGTGATTGTGGGAAAGCTTTGTGTTGTGACGTAACTTGGGGAAGGAGGATCTGGCAAGGTGTGCACAGATCTCTTGTCCTTTGCAAAGTTGGTTTTTGGATCTGTTCATGTAAGAAGATGGACATAAGACAATAAAATAAGAATAAGAGTTGGTGGACATAGCCCCACACTAGGGTGAACCATGTATATCCTATGTTGTGGTTTCTTTCTGCATTATGGATGTTATTTTATTGTTGTGATTTATGCTTATTGATGTAACATTTATGTATGTTAGAGGCATATGATATAGTATCTTAGTGATTAGTGACGTGAATGAATTCTATATCTGATCTATTTCTATATTCTAAGTACTTGGATGTGTTAGTTCCTATTGAATACTGCGATGTTATGTAATTAGGGTTTTCTCCTGCAATGTGGATAAGAGTTAAATATTAATGAATGTTAACTGCTAAGTGCTATGTTAAGTATTGGGATCACATATATGTGTCCTAGTTAGGTTGTATACACTTGAATCCTGCAACCACCCCTGCCTCTACCTCTTTTGAGACTTCATCTGCTTCCTAGGTGTTTCTGAAAGGGCTGGTAGTGAGGGTTTTGTTGGTGCATTGTTGGCGTTGAACCCCGGGTTTTCCCTTGTGCCAACAAAATTCAAGATGAATTAAAAGAAGCAAAGGATGAGATTAATAATAATGGTGAGGAGATATCTAAGATAATATCCCTTAATGAATCACGCATTAAGGAGGTTAAGAACCTAAAGCAAGAAAAGACTAGCAAAGGCAGGTAGGAAAAAGATGAATCAAGAGAAGATTTGAAAAAAAAAGATGAAGAGATATGTAGTTTACGAATCCGTAATAAAAAAATATTGGATGAGGTTAAGATATTGAAAGAAGAAAAGAATAATTTTCAAAATAAAGAAGAAAGAAGAATCTTGGATGAAGAATCTACCAAAAGACTGTAAGAGAAAATTTTCAAGAAGGTTGAGGAATCCTTAAAAATAGATGAGGTAAAGTAAAAAATGAAAGCCATAATTGAAGAAGGACGTAAACATTTATTAGATGGGATCACATTGTAGCTTCAAAAGGAGAAATAAGACAAGATTCAATATGGTAAACAAAAGACACTTGAAGAAGGTGAACTCCATATAGAGGATGTACAAGCCAAATATGATGGTATTATCTTGAAGACTAGAGTAATCAAATACCAAGAAAAGATGATTGAGGATTCCATTATCACTGAAAATAAGATAGATGAAATGCATGTGCAGAGTGAAGGAAGACCATCAAATGTGAAACTGTATCAACAGCCTCATTACCAAGAAACATTTCAAGGAAGACAAGAAGGATGATACCAACATTATGAAGGAAGAAGATGGAATAATTTTCAATATTCATGGAACAAGGAATCACCAAACTACTCTTCAAAAATATATTATCAGAGATCGACAAGGAGTAAAAATTGGAGAATCTTTAACAAAAATACATGGAATCAAAGGAAATAAAATTATTCAACAACTAGACACCAAGGATTAAGACCAAAAAGAATTGATTTTGGATGGATAGATCATCAAAAATGGAATGAATAAACTAGGAACATAAACAAATCATATTACTTGGTTTCATCACACGTGAAGCCTTTAAATGAAAAAATTTGAGGAAAAATCTTTTTGAAGGAGGATACTATGTTATGACCCAAGGGGGTCATATATATGGCTAAATGTATATGAAATGACCCCAAGGGGGGGAATATATGGTCCTAAATGTATATTTAATGTGTAAATACATATGGAATAGGGTTGGACTAGTGATAAAGGTGTTGGAAATACTAAGACAACTAAGAGGTGGGGGTGAATCAGTTGTTACGGTGCTTAAACAATTTTATGCTTATTGAAATATTATTAATGTTCTCCATGTGATCATCAAGATTATTCAAGTCATGAACAACATAAATAATAAACATCAATCACACATATGATATACACAAAAGCATATATTCATGAGGAAATCGATAAAGGGAGAAAACCTCTTCTTCTACGAATGATAGGTAGTCCTTTTATGTTTTGTACATCATCTATCTTTGAGAACCAACTCAATGTGAGGCTACCAAATCTGTTTTACAAGCTGCAAATTGCTAAGAGAACCAACTCTCTGGTTTCTCTAGCACCCACTAGAAGGAAGCACCAACTCCCTAAGTGTTCCAGCACCAAATGGATGGAAGCAACAACTTCCAATCACACAGACATCAACCTATGTTACACATCAGAATTACTCACTTTGATAGTGTCGCAAGTGTCGTCATTACAAGTGTTGCAAGTGTCGCATTTTTCTCACAAGGTCGCAAGTGTCTATGTTTCTCACAAGTGTCAAAGAAAAGCATGCTTCCATGATGACTATGTCGTGCCTATAACGACATGAGACGGACACTTGAAACACCTCAAACATCTGATTTGGAAGAGGAGAAATGAGTCAACAAGCTTGCAAACCTTTTTCCATATGAAAGCACCTCAAAAACTGAGTTTTGGAGAGGAGCGCTCCCCCTTACACTATCTCGGAGCGCCGACGCTCCCCCATACACTGTCAGGGAGTGTTATAACTCTCCCAGGCCCTTTTGAGGGAGCGTTATAGATTTTGAGGGCGCTGGCGCCCCCTAAAGCTTACTCAGGGGCGCTACAACACTCTGATAGCCCTTTTGAAGGAGCACTACCTATTCTGGGAAGTTGTTAAGCTGTTGAGATGAATGGGGGAAGCTTCTTTTCATTCTTGGAAGGCAGTTGAGCTTGAATCCCTGATCAAGCCATGATCCTAGGGTAGATCCTCAACTGAAGGAGGCAAATCCTCAACCTCCCCAAGGATATCTCAATATTGTTGAGCCTCTCCAAGGCTATATAAGAAACCTTTCTAATGGTGAAAGGGAAATGAAAATTAGAGAATGTCAAACTTATGATATCATAAGTGAGACAGAGCTGCAAAATAGAATGATGTCAAACTTATGATCTCATAAGTGAGAACAGAAAGAGAGAATCATACCAAACTTATGATCTCATGAGTGGTATGGGAAGGAAAAAGAATGATGTCAAACTTATGATCTCATAAGTGAGGAGGAGGAAAAAGAATGATACCAAACTTATGATCTCATAAGTGAGGAAGAATTACATGTGTGAAACTTATGATCTTGGAGGAAATCTGCAGCCAGCTAGAGAAGAGCTATCAGTGCAGCTGCTGCCATCCAGGTTGTGGATCTTTCAGACAAGGGTTAGACAAAGAGGACCTGACGAAGCTGTCGCATTCGCATCTACGATTGTAAGTACTGTTGTCGTTATTCTCATTAATATGACACGCTTGGCCTGTTTCCTTCTAGTTTGTGTCTAATGCCACATGAACTTATCATTCAGTGATAGATCTGTTTTCAAGCTAATGTCAATAGAGTAGGAAGTGGTCGTATCTTGATTTGTCCACAGACCTCAACGAGGAGAAAAGGATTGGAGCGCAACTCGAAGCGTGCAGGGACAAACGTCGGTTAAGAGATACTTATGTTACTCTTCCTTCTCATGCATTAGGCTTAGATAGCTTCGAAATAAATTCAGTGTCCATGATAAGCACTTTTTTGTCTAGGGTTAAGGTCAAACCTTAGAGTTCGATCTACTTGTTCGCAGGCAGATTTTCCTACAACAGAAACTGGCGACTCCGCTAGGGAGATAACCTTGAATCAAAGCCTCTTGTTTTGATTTTTCTCCTCATTGACCTTGTTCTGCCCCTTGATTGTTTCAGACCTGGTTTACCCCTCTTTGATTAGTTTCACGAGCTGATTGGCCCCTTACCTTGTCACTTTCAGTATATTGGTCAAGTTCAAATCTCAATTTTTGAAATTTTTTGACATTTTTGGGACTTTTATACCCTGGCGCCCTTGACTTAGTGCTATCAGAGCACCAGCGCTTCTTGTAGCCCTAGACAGAGCGCTATAACACTCTTTGCCCTTGGCAACAGAGCGCCAGCCTCCTTTGGCCCAGAAACTTTCCAAATTTGCAATTTTTTGGGTTTCTGCCTCTGTGTTCTTCTGCTGAGTGACCTTATGAGTCAATTTTTCTTCCTGTTTAATATTGACATCAGTATTTCTTAAGGATAAGCACCTTGTTGATTGGATCTTGTAGCCTTCTTCACCGTTTGTCTTTGAATCTTCCTGATTGAATGAATCTTGAAGCCTATGCTCTGTTTTTCTCTTCTATTCAGTCGAGCAAAACCTTGGTGAAGGTCATCAAAGGCCTATAGAACTCTTCACTTTGCTTCGGGTCAAGGTCCTTATTCTTCAATTTTGCTTTTTGGGTGTTTAGCTCTTGTTTTCTCTTTGGTTGTTTCCTTTCATTCGCTTTTTCGTTTTGATTGCTACGAAGGGTGTATTGTTTGTGTGTTTTTGCTTATGCTAGTTTGGTTCTCATTTATACCAAGAAGATAATTGGCAAAAGATAAAGCATTGTGATTACATTAATCGTCATTCATACGCAAACGAGAAAGATATTTTCATGTTTGATTGAGTATATTAGGAGGCATTTTGAAAAGTTTTGCATTACATCAGAATTTGATTGAGAAAAGAATTGTTTGAGGGAATTCTGTAGTTGTGCTTGTTAGTGAAAGAACTCTCTCTCTCCCTTAGATAGATTTTCATCGAAAGAAAATGATTGCTTATCATGCGTGATGCACTCTTTGGGTCAGAGTCTTAATTCCATTCGTTTCACTTCCATGCACCCCTTTTGCATAAAGAACAGCCACTAAAATCAACGCTAATTAAAATCATCTAGAACTTTTTTGTTGATAGAATCCTCCACCAACAGTAGAATAGGTATAGTACTTTGGATTAGGGCTGTGAGCATAACTCTCCAAAGTTGTTAAAACAAACATTAGCATTCTGTGATAGGGAGAGAAAATCCAGTCATCGTATAGGATCCCTAATGGTTGACTAGTTCCTCTGTTAAAAGCTAACAGATTATGTGTAACCGGTGCAAGTTGTGGACAACCCAAAGCGTACCAAGCAACAGAAGACAAAATACTAACGGACGCACCTTCATCTATCAGCGTTTGAGGAACGTCCCGACCACGAACATGAACTGTAATCTGGAAAGGAATGTGAGAGGGAAGACGAGGTCCAGTTAGTGCACCCCAATAAAAAAGGATGGCTTTATTACTTGGAGGGGGTTCCACAGGAGGAGGAGGAATGCCCCCTGGCACGGTAGAGTCTGTATTAACGAGAAAAACATGGGCAGCATCGGGTTTACTCTCTAGAAGGAGAGTGGGATCGACCGATGATTGGATCGGATCAACCAATGGTGGGCTTGGATAGACCACATTGGCACTCTTCAGAGGAAGAGTGGGGCTGACCGAGGAAGGGACTGGATCGGTCACTTTAACATTCCTCAATGGAGGAATGGGATCGACCGATGGTGAAACTGGATCGACCACTTTGGCACTCTTTAGAGGAAGAGTGGAACTGACCGAGGAAGGGACTAGATCAGTCACTTTGGCACTCATCAAAGGAGGAGTGGGATAGATCGATGGCAGAATTGAATCGATCACTTGGGTTTCATTCTCCAAGGGAAGAATGCGGTCGACGGGTGGAATCAGATCGACCTCTTTGGTGTCACTCTCTAACGGGAGAGTGGGATCGACCGAGGATGAAAACAAATCGACCACTTTGGTATCACTCTTTTGATGAAGAGTGGGGCTGATCGATGATGGAACTGGATCAACTACTTGGGTTCGTGGTTCAATCGAGGAGGAAATTAGATTGACCACCTGATCAACCGGACTGA
>ML787263.1:317607-339220 GCA_009831015.1 Picea engelmannii
ATTGTTGTCATAAATGATGATGAAGCTTTGAACTTAAATGAAATGGAGATGCAATCTCCCACTTGGCTTGAGAGTGAAAGGCAATATAGCATGGATGTTGAAGTGACTGAAGCTAAAGTGTGCACTGAAGGTTGCAAATAAGTTTTGTCTTTTCATTGTCGTAAATTTAATTTTGAAGAAAATGTTAATGAAGAAGGAAGAAATTTCCATGTATGCTGTCACTAGCTGACACCTATATGACTTACTCCTCCTTTGGGCTTGGAATGACTATTAGGTCTTGATATTGATATTGTATTTTTTTTTTAAATACCTACACAAAGGTGGCAATTGTGACGTCTTTCACTCTCTTCCCGTCGCTATTGCCATGTCCAAGACGTCTCTCTTTCCACCTCCAAGATTGTCGCTCCCATAGCAACCACGTCGGAGCTAATACCTCGTCCCGTCGGTCTTGCCACCTTCAGAACGTCTCTCTTGCCACCTTTGAAATGTCTCTCTTGCCACGTATGAAACGTCTCACTTGCCACGTTTGAAATGTCGGTCTTACCACCTTTGAAGTGTCTCTCTTGCCACGTCTAAAATGTCTCACTTTCCACGTTTGCAACGTCTCACTTGCCACGTTTGAAATGTTGGTCTTTCCACGTTTGAAACGTCTCTCTTGCCACGTTTGAAATGTCGGTCTTGCCACGTTTACAACATCTCTCTTGCGACATTTTCCACATTTGAAACGTCAGTCTTGCCATGTTTGAAACGTCGGTCTTGCCACGTTTGAAATGTCTCTCTTTCCACATTTGAAACGTCGGTATTGCCACGTTTGCAACGTCTCTCTTGCGAAGTTTGCAACGTCGCTTTTGCCATGTTTGAAACATCACAATATAGACGAAAACTAGGTCGTCGGAAAAACGACATCATGTGAAATGACGTTTGAGGGGGTCTGAGGTTTGTCAGTCTTCTGACAATAGAAAGTGGCAATTGCATCGAACGCACCGTCGAAATTTGACTCAAATGCAGTAGTGGCATATTTAATTTGGACGATCTGATGCTTGAGATGTTCTTCAGATGATTTGATGACTACAATCTACTTTGGATGATCTGACGGTCGAGAATTCATTTTGTCTTTCCAAGTCTTTGGGCTTCAGAAATTTCAAAACTCAAATTGGTGCTCTAGATCATATGACGCATATTTACTTCAGATGATTTGAAGCTTGAGATCTTCTTCGGATGATCTGATGACTATGATCTACTTCGGATGATTCGATGATTGAGAATTTGTTTCATCTTTTTGGGTCTCTAGGCTTCGATAATTTCAAAACTGAAATTGACGCTCTGGATAAGATGACCCAAATTTACTTCGAACGATCTCATGCTTGAAATATTCTTTAGATGATCTGATGAATGCAATCTACTTTGTATGATCTGAAGATTTAGAATTTATTTCGTCTTTCCGAGTCTCCAGGCTTCAGGGATTTCAAATATCAAACATAATTATTGAGATGATATTTTTCTAGAGCGTAACCTCCTCACATCTTTAGAACCAAAATAAATGATGTTCATTGGATCAAGATATTAGATCAATGACTCAATCTGTCTGTGATGCAAATTTTCCTTGGATTAAATCCAACGACTCTCCATATTTTCTTATCCTATCCTTCCATTTATTTCTATGTGATGACTGATGGACATTCAAGCAATCAAGATCTCAGATATCAACCCTTGATCATTCTGTCCTTCCACTTAAATCCATCCGACGACTAACAAAAATTTGGATGATCAAATTATCGATCATTTTTCCTCACATATCCTATCCTTCCATTAATTCAATCCGATGGCTGACGAAAGTTCAGATGATTGGGATCTCAAATATTTTATCTTATCCTATCCTTCCACTCAAAAATGATCCAAAATTCATTGTATCTCTTCCTCCTTATTTTCTTATCTCTCTGAATTAGAAGGTTTTCTAAGTGTTCAAGGATCTCGACCTTTTCTCCTCCTACAATTATGTCTCTTGGACCTTGTCTGCACTTCCGAAAACCACTATCTCTTTTGATATTTCTTGTCTTATGCTCTCTCAAGTTTTGGTTCACTGTTGTTTTTTCCATCAATGACAAGCACACTCTTCCTGTAAACATGCCAACAATGTCCCCCTTTGGCATTGATGGAAACTCTTAAAGGTTGCACTGTTCTTCTTACACCTCCCACTATAGCATCCAAATTGTACATTTTCTCCCCCTTTGACATCAATGTCAAAGAAAATTGAGAGTGAATATGTTCTCCTCCTAATCATATTGAAATTTGAATTCTCCCCCTAATTAGATATACTATGAGAATTCTCCCCCTCATCAGATAGACTATTTTAATTTGATAACAGGGTCACACCCAACTTCTGGCATAGATACTCAAACTGAGCTTTTGCAAGAGGTTTAGTGAAGATACCATCAATCTATTATTTGGATGAATACAATGCAAAGAAACAATAGTGTTGGTCACATGTTCCCTCAAGAAGTGATACTTAATGGTTATATTCTTGGTATTGGAGTGAAATATAGGATTCTTTGACACACTAATTACACTATTATTATCACAATGAATTGGGATCGGTGCAGTATATTTTACCTCCAAATATGAAAGTTTATGAATCATCTATAATACTTGGGTACAACAAGTGCCAGTTGCAATGTATTAAACTTCTGTAGTTGATAAGGAAATGTAACCTTTCTTCTTACTCAACCATGCTACAGAAGAATATCCTAAGAGGAATTCACCTCCACTCGTGCTTTTCCTTTCATCCATGCAGTTAGCCCAATCAACATCTAAATAGACTGATAATTCAAAATTTTGATTCCTAGGATACCATAGGCAATAGTTCATCATTCCTTTCAAATATTTGAATATTCTTTTGACAACTATCAAATGACTTTGTTTAGGTGCATATCGATACCTTCCTACCATTCCAACAACATGCATTATGTTTGGACAAGATGTTGTGATGTACAACAATCTTCCTATCATAGACCTATATGAAATATGATCAACATCAGGTGAGTCATCATCCTTTCTTAACTTTCATCCAGTGACCATATGTGTGCTCACAGGTGTAGAATATTCCATTTGAAACCTTTTCAATATTTCTCTTAGATATTTCTCCTGAGCAATAAATATTCCTTCATACCTCTAAGTAATTTGTAGACCAAGAAAAAAGGGAAAATCCCATATCATAGACATTTCAAATTCAGACTACATGGAAGAAGCAAACCATTGTACCAATGAAGCATTATTACTTTCGAAGATGATGTCATCTACATAGACCAACACAATGCACAAATCATTATCCCTTGTTTCGATATATAGATTGTTGTCAAATGTTCCTCTCTTGAACCCTTTGTCTTGAAGATACTTATCCACTCTATAGTACCAGGCACGAGGAGCTTGTTTCAAACCATATAAGGCTTTATTCATCTTGAAGACAAAGATAGGGTTATCTGATAGTTGGAACCCTTCTGGTTGTTCCATATAGACTTCTTCTTTTAGATCTTCATTAAGAAAATATGACTTGACATCCATTTGATAGACTTTAAACTTCTTATGACAAGCATAGGAAAGAAACATTATGATAGCTTCTAATCTTGCTATGGGCTCAAATGTTTCATCAAAACCCAGTCCTTTTAGTTGAGCATACCCTTTGCAGACCAATATAGCCTTATTTCTTACAACATTTCCTTGATCATTCATTTTATTCTTAAACACCCATTTGGATCCAATTACATTCTTATCTGCAGGCCTAGGAAAATGCTCCCAAGTATTGTTATTCTCAATCTGATCCAATTCCTCATTCATTGATTTTAACCAATTTACATCTTTATTGGCTTCATTAAAGTTTGTACACCTTTGTCTTTTTCACCAATTATATGACTTGCAGGATGATTTTTTTGAGTAATTCTAGAGGAAGGATTTGATGTTGTCTGTTCATTTGAGTATGCCTAAGTATTTTTATATTCATATGACTCAGGGTATTCTCTTTTTGATTCTTGGAACTATTCATCTTCAATTTGAACTATATCCCATGTTGTTGATTTAACACTGCTTACATCTCGTACATGGATTTCTTCATCAACTTTTATTTCAATGCAATCAACCAATTTATGCAACCTCTTATTATAGAATATGTATCCTTTACTGTTTGTATCATACCCTAAGAAGATATCATCATCATCTATGTCATCATATTTTCCAAGGTTTTGATTATTATTCTTTATGTAGCACTTACTCCCAAAGGCTTTGAAGTGTTTGATTGAAGCGGGTCTTATATACCACATTTCATAAGGTGTCTTTTCACTATGTGGTCTGAGTTGGTATTTGTTAAGAGTATGGAATGTTGTGTATATTTATTCTACCCAATAGGTTTGACCAATGTTCTTCTCATTCATCATTGACCTGGCCATTTGCTAAATTGTTTTGTTTTTCCTCTCAACTACTCCATTTTATTGTGGAGTTCCTGGGATTCTGTATTCTCTCTTGATCCCATGTTTATCACATAATTCCTTGAAATCAATTGACATAAATACTCCTCCTCTGTCTGATATTACTGCCTTTAACCTGTTGCCTATTTCATTCTTAGTTAAAGCCTTAAATATTTTAAATTTCTCAAATGCTTCAACTTTTTCTTTGAGAAAAGAAACCCAAGTGAGTCTAGAGTAATCATCAGTGATCATCATGAAATAATTTTCCTTCCCTGTGCCTTCCTATATTGATGGTCCACACAAATACATATGAACTAATTGGAGTGGTTTCTCTGTTGAAGTAGAGCTCTTGGATTTAAATTGTGTCCTGGTTAGCTTTCCTACTTGGTAGGGTTTACACACAAAATCTTGTGGCTTTGATATTCTTGGAAGATCTTTTATTGCCTCAAGATTTTTGAGATTGATTAAGTGGTCAAAGTTTATATTTCCAAGTCTCCTATGCCATAGCCAACTTTCAATATGTTTTCTTAGATGACATTCTTCTTTATATTATTTCAACACATATACATTATTATCTATCCTTATGCCTTTAGCCACCACTTGTCCTAAGTTTATAGACTTTATATTACAATCTTTGGAAGTGAACACCATTTCACATCCTCTGTCACACATTTGAATTCACTGAGAAAATTATGTTTCATCCCATCTACAAGCAGAACATCCTGGGATTTTCCTTTTCCATTACTCAAACTCACCATCCCTTTACCCTTGATTTTACCTGGTTCATCATTTCCAAAGGTCACATTTCCTATTTTGATTTTACTTATAGACATAAAGTTATCCTTTTCTCCAGTCATGTGCTTAGAAAATGCACTATCTATATACCATGGGTCCTTTTGTTTTTGAGCTGAAAGTACTCGACCGAATTTTTCACTATCTTTCTTTTTCCATGTGCTGACATTTCTAACTAGGAGTTTTATCCTTGGATCTTCTTTGTAATTCTTCAGATGGTATTTTCCATCTTTGTGGCCAAAGTTATGATAGTTATAGCATTCATGCTCATTGTTCAATAGGTCAAATTGATTAGTGCAAATTTTTCTACTCATTGGTTGTTTAGTTCTATGTTGTGAAGATTGTTTATTTCTTGATATCTTTAGTTGCATGTCTCTAAACTTAAATTTGCAATCTTATGACCAAAATTGGAGCAGTAAAAATAGTAACCATGGAAGAAATTTTGGTACCTGAAGGATGGCCTTCTTCTTGGAATTTTTTGCTCCATCTTATGATATCTTTGTTTTTTTATCATGGATCATCTTGTCTTTATTAGATGTTGGTGGCGAAGTATTCACATGGTCTAATCATCTGCTAACTTGGAACTTGATCATCTTTACAAGCTCTTTTCTTTCTGGATTTTTGCTTCTTGAACCACCTACATAGCCTAAACCAATCTTCAACAAAGGAGATATTTGTTTTCTCATAATGTCGTTTAGTTCTGCTGAGGCTTTAATGCTTGGAATATTTTGGAGATATAATGATTTAAACTTCTCCATCTCTTTTCTATTTTTACTACCTCTTCTTCCAAGGCTTCACATATTTCCTTCTTCTCTGATAATTGTTGTTTTAGAATGTCCTTTATTTTATTTTCTTCTTCTAATTCCACTTTTAGTAGGGAAAATTCTTCATCAGGTTTTTCACTGTCTTTCTCGAACTGTATCAGTAATTTTTTTTTCTTTTTCTTCTTAAATTTGAGTCTGGCAATTTCTTTTAGGGGACTCATCAGTTATCCTTCCAATTCAACCACAACTTCTTCATCATTAACATCACTTCATTTTATTTTATTATCATAATAATCTTTATCCATAAGCATAAAGTCATTAACCTTATCTTCACAAGAAGAGGCACTATCTGTGTCTCTTGAAGAGTCGTCTTTTTTACACATACACTTTTCTTTCTACCAAATCTCTTGGATTTGTACTTCTCTTCACCTTTAGAGTTTGGGTCCTTATTATTGTGTGGACACTTAGATGAAAAGTGACCTATATTTCCACATATAAAACATTTTAAGGGAAAATTGCCTTGGTACTTTCATGATCCTTTCTTTAATCTTATCACAAATTTTTCTTCAATTTCATTAGGCTCAGAATCCTCATTCTTATCTACTTTAAATGATGCTTCTGTTGAGGTGGTTTTATCTTTACCTCTCCTCATTTCATAAGAAATCAAAGTTCCTAGGAGTTGGTCAATAGGAATATCTTTTAGATCATTGAGTTATTTTATATCAGATACCTTTGGGTTGAACCTATCTGGCAGAGATCTCAAAATTTTCTGAACTAAAGAGGGTTCCTCAGTTTTTTAACCAAGTCCTTTCATTACATTTTCTAGTTCTTCAATTCTTAGAAAGTACTTCCCAACAGTTCCATCCTCTTTCATATTTATCTATTCAAACCGTAGTCTGTAGGTTTGAATTTTGGCATCCTTTAACTTCTCATTACCTTCATAACTACTAATGAGTTTGTCCCACATTTATTTGGTAGATTCTAGGTGCATAACTTTTACAAAATCTTCTTCTGCAAGCCCACTCAAAATAACATTCATAGCCTTAGAGTTGAAGTTGAATTCTAGCTTTTTATCCTTAGAAGCTAGTACAATTGGCTTTACATAACCAGTCTCTATCACATCCCATACATCTTCACCTAAAGCCATTATGTAGGTTCTCATCCTAACTTTCCAGAAGGAAAAGTTTGTTCCATTGAACATGGGAGCATTATTAGTTGAAGTTCTTTCATAGATAGTCATGTTTAAGCTCTAGGATCTACCCTTAGATAAAAGGAAACCACTCTGATAGCAATTGTTGGAAATACTAAGACAAATGAGTGCGAGGGTTGAATCATTTGTTACTGTCCTTAAACAATTTTATGCCTATTTAAATATTATTAATGTTCTCTAAGTGATCATAAAGATTATGCAAGTCATGAACAACATAAATAATAAACATCAATCACACACGTGATATACACATATGTAGATATTCATGAGGAAACCCATAAAGGGATAAAACCTCTTCTTCTTCGAATGATAGGTAGTCTTTTTATGTTTTGTACATCATCTATCTTTGAGCACCAACTCAATGTGAGGCTACCACCTCTGTGTTGAGATCACCATCTCTTTGGTTTCTGTAGAACCCACTAGAAGGAAGCACCAACTCCCTAAGTGTTCCAACACCAACTGGATGGAAGCATCAACTTCCAGTCACACAAACATAAACATGTACAATAGAGAACAATAGTTCTCCCTCGCAGCACCCTACCATCCTGGTTTTTCTGGTTGCAAGTAAATGGAAGCTACAACTCCCTATGTTCAAGCACCCACTTGAAACTCTGAGGACAACAGTTCTCCCTAGCACCACCCTAACCCCCTGAGATATAAAAATTTACTTACTTTCTCTGTCTCTGATATGTTTTGTTACAGCTCCATGTCTCCTCTGCCTTCTTCACCATCTATGCTCTATTCTTCTTCTGCATCTTTTTGCTTCTGTGATCTTCTCTTTTTCTTCCTCCACACAACACCACTTTGTTCAAATTCTCTTCAAACTTTTTTGTTCTATTATTCCTCTACATTATATACACTTCGAATATGATCTCCACTTCAGGTACTACACAAATGATCCTCCTACCCACATGCATAACATTCTAAAAATCACACCATACTCTCTATTCTAAATGTATTTCTCCCATCGAGTCCTCTGCCTGATCATCATTCAAAATTTTCGTCTTCCCTGGAAGTTATACTGTAACTTTTCATCATCAGTGGATGCTATCCAAAGATTCTTTAGCTTCTCTAGCAGTCATAACTCTTTGTCTTCTCTCTCAGTTACAACTAGTCAATTATGGATTCTTTGTCTTCTAAGCCCCTTCCTTCACATGAACATCGGTGGTGACCATATGCCTAACCAGCAGACCCTTCGTGACTCATGAATTCATGAATATTAGTATGAGACAAATCGATTCTCCCAACTCCCTATATCCAAAGTGGAGCCTAGAAACAGGCTAGCTCCTCCCTTAACCTTCATTCATGTGACCATGGTTTTGACCAAATGCCTATTCAAAAGGTGCTTCTCAATCTCAGTCTAGTGAGTGATAGCTCCATTTATCGATATGAAATTGGGTAATGATCTCATGTGACCACGTGATTGTGGGCACATCCAAAGGTGGTTTAAATCAAAATAATTTTTTCCCCGCAATTTACCTCGAGCCTCCACGTGTCATTTTTCCAAAATTGTGGTTTTGATTGTGGTATGCCTTCAACATTTTAATGTTCACACATATCCAATCCAAAAAATGTGATGGGATTGTCGATCTCATGATCTTGCAGGTGCTTTTGAATAGATGGTTCATATTTGTTCTTTCATGACCTACGGATCAGATCTAACCTTCGTAAATCAACAAATGTGATTTATTTCGTGATATGGGCTTCATGAGCTTCAAATATCAAACCCTTCTTTCTTCCGTACACCAATATTTTGGAGTTGATGATCTGCGAACACATTTTCTTCTCAATTGATAGCTCTACCTCCACTTTGGGAATTTGACCTTTCAAGCAGATCAACAGTTTTGCGACTACTTTCCCGATCAATGGTCAAGATCTCCTTTGGGTCTCCAAACTTTTGAAATCTCAAGTCTCAAAATTTACTTCCCCTTAAAGTATGCATATTACTACCATGTGTCCTCTTGGATCACACAGTTAAGGCTTACTTCGAGTCTTTACCTAGAGCCCACATGATTACACCACATATTTTCTCGATCATACGATCAAGATTTACTTCAGAATATATGATGCTTGAGATATTGTTTGGATGATATAATGGTTGTGATCTACTTTGGATGATCTGACGGTTGAGAATTTATTTCATCTTTTCGAGTCTTCGGGCTTCAAGAATTTCAAAACTCAAACTGATGCTCTAGATCATACGACCTAGATTTACTTCGGACGATATGATGCTTGAGATATTCTTTGGATGATTTGATGATTGCAATATACTTCAAATGATCCAATGGTTGAGAAATTATTTCAACTTTCTGGGTCTCCAGGCTTAGGGAATTTCAAAACTCAAACTGATGCTTTGGATCAGACGACCCAAATTTTCTTCGGACGATCTGACGCTTGAGATCTTCTTCAAATGATCTGATGACTACGATGTACTTCCGATGATCCGACGATTGAGAATTTATTTTTTCTTTCCAGGTCTCCGAGCCTCATGGATTTCAAATCTCAAACAAAATTCTTGAAATGAGACATTTTTGAAGCATAACCTCCTCACATCTTTAGACCCAAAACGAATGACTTTAATTGGATCAAGATAGTATATCAATGACTCTATCTATCTATGACACAAATTTTCCTTGGATTAAATCTAATGGCTCTCCATCTTTTCTTATCTTATCCTTCCATGTATTTTGATTTGATGACTGACAAAGATTCGGGTGATCGAGATCTCAGATCTCAGCCCTTTCTTATGCCATCCTTCCACTTAAATCAATTCAAAAATTGACAAAAATTCAAATGATCGAATTCTCAATCATTTTTCCCCGCTTATCCTATCCTTCCATTAATTCAATCTGACATATGAAGGAAATTTGGATGATTGGGATCTCATATATTTTGTCTTATCTTGTCCTTCAACTCAAAACTAATCCAACGGTCGTTGTCACTCTTCCTCCTGAGTTTCTAATCTCTCTAACTTAGAAGGTTTTCTAAGTGTTCAAGGATCTGAACCTTTGCTCCTCCTGCGAGTCTGTCTCTTGGACCTCATCTTCACTTCTGGAAATTGCTATCTCTTCTGATCTTTCTCGTCTTGTTCTCTCTTGAGGTTTGGCTCGCTATTGTTCTTACCATCAATGACAATCACACTCATCGTGTAAACATGTAAACAAAAGGGGCCTCATGTGAAAGTGTGAATAGCTATATATAAGGGAACATGCATTCATTATTGAGAGGTTAATTGTGAAGTATGAATGATATTGGGCTATTTGGAGGGGGTTCCCCTATTATTTAATTAGTTATTGTGTAACTTATATATATTGGAATTGTGGTCCACATTGACATTCTATACATGGTGTGTACTTATGTTGTTTTTTGATATTTTAAGAATTTTGGATCATAACATTGCACTTAATTATGCAGGATAATAACAACATGCGATAATCCATGCATACATATACAAATTCAGAAACAAAAAAAATACATTACTCATAGTAAACAACATGTAAATATAATTAGAACAAATTGTAACTAACATAATTACAAACAATACACAACAAAATAATACTCATTAGAAGGACACATATATGTTGTTGTAAAAATACTAACTGCATCCATGCCTTAGACTTTCCTCACATCCATAGAGTCCGCTTCTCATAACTGAGTAGAAGGTCACCCTTGAGTTAGGGATAAAAATCCACCTGGGAAAAGGAATCCTAAACTAGGATAAGGTCTCTCAAAAAACATAGATTCTCAATCATAGACTCAGGTTCCAACTCTACCAGAAAAGTTGCAGTCCCTCATTCCCCATATGCCTATCCCACCCTAGGAAGTATGCCCCTTCTCTGCAAAACATTCCTTTGGTTGTCCCAGTTCCCTTCCAAGGCCTCAACAACAAGCTGGACAAGAAGTCTCAGATCCATATAGTTGTAGCTCAGCATATTGGAAATAAATTCCCAATAGTTCTCTCACCTGGAGAGAATTATCATGTACTTGACAACCCACTTCTTCAATCACTCATGGACCTCACAACCCACTTCTTCAAAAATACATGGGCCTAAAAACTTGATCCTTCAAATCTATTTTAACCATAAAATGCTCCAAGGATTCCCCAATATCGATATGAAGATGGTAGCAAGGTAGATATGCAGAGTACGACTACAAGGAATCGATGGAGAATATGGATGCAAAATATGAATGATGGAATAATGATGAAGGGATTATATGATTGAATTACACTAAATCCAAAAATTCTATATGCATGTGTCCTATGTGAAACATGGCAATTAAAGAACTAACTATTTCTCTACATGTTATAGCACAAATTTCCACACCTATGCATTTGTGACATGGCCTAACCCTTCCCTTAACTTGCTAATTAAAATATCAACTTCCCTCATAAAAATAACCTTAAAAACTTGATTTTTTATTATATATGTGGGTTTCCTTTGTGCAACATCCAGACATCTACAACTTTCTATCTTGTAACCCGCAGATTCCCTCAAAAAATAGAAAAAATAAAATAATTCCACTTTTTTGGGAAGGTATTTTAGTTGGGCTAGTTTCCAAACCTCCCTAAGCCCATACCAAATGAAATTGAACCTCATGAACCTCTCAAGGATGGTATAAATGGACCAATGGGGGAATGTATGAAAGAGTAGAACTAAGGTGCAAGATCATGTAGGAAATGATTTAGCAAGATTCCCTAATCCCTTCATTCTTTTAGTAGCATCCCATACCTAGAAACTCCTTTTCCAGTGTTCCTTCCTTTCTCTATATAACTATAGGATGTGTTCCTATCCCTGTTGAGTTATCCAAGGAATATATCCACCTCTTGATTTTATTCTTGAAGGTGTTTGGAGGAACCCAAAGTAGTTGGTTTTGAATCAATGTTGAAGGATGAATCGGGTTGTAACTACCTTTCTCACATTGTTGGTAATAGAAGATTTCTCTTTCCATCCTATTTTGTGTTTATTAGTTCATTCTGATTTCATAAGCTAATGTATTCCCTATATACTTGAAGCTTTTCACATGACATATGTTATTTGAATGTATAACTACCTTGTAGCATCTTATACTTGGTTTCCTATTGTAGGATAGTTTTGGTAGAGATCAGGAGTGCTTCAAGAAGCAAGAGAGGGGATCGACATAGAATGAAGGATTTAAGGTGTGATGCCTTTCCCTCTTTCTCTTTATAAAAGTAGTTGTTTATTGCATTCATTAATATAGATGGGGATTGGTTCTATATTTTGAATTAGGTATTACTCTGTTGTGACATGAGCCAAGGTCATGGGGGGGGAATTCCTTAATCAAAATTGGCAACCATACTAGGGAGTCTCCTAATTTGGTTTAGTTGTAGGGTGTCTTCTGTGTACTTTTTTATTGATATTATTTTTCATATTTCTAAGCTTTGTTGCAAAGATTTTAGTATTTGGAAACTTTTCCATAAGTTTTTGGGAGTCTCCTTGTTGAAAGTGATTTCCATTTTCCCAATTTTACAGAGTTATCTGCACTTTTCTATTATATCAATTGTGGATATCCATGCTTTCACTCTGTATGACCCGTGGACATCTGTGTGTCTTAGTTCTCACAGTCATGGACCTGTATGCAATTTTTTTTAAATATTTTCTTTCTTCAATCTCTAGGAGATTTAGGGGATTCTCCAGGTCATCCTGGGATTCCTGAGTTTGTGATTTGTTTCTATCATTGTGTTAAGTCTTTGAAAACTTCTAAGTCATAGAAAATATCTTGATCTTTGGTTCCAGTGTTCCTAGATTACTTTTAGATTGTATTTTAAAGTGAAATTAATTTCATTAAAAAAAATCCCCCTCATGGTCGAGGGGATAGGGGGCATGAATCATGGACCCTGTAGTTTCTTTTAGCATATTTTGTTAGTTTTGCTTTGATAGAAAGAAAACAAAAAAACCTATTTTTTCTACTAGTTATGTCTCTTTCTTTATTTTCATTATTTTGCATTGTAATTTGAAAAAGAAAAATATATTAGCATATGTTTTTGTTTTCCTCTCAACTGGAAAGAATTTCAAAAGAAAAGTAAGAAAGAAAACCCCTTAATTTGCATTGTTCATGCATTTTGTTTGTGAAACTCTTTTTTCATTTGAAAAATTAGTGTAAAGTTTTATTTTTCAGTGCTCTTATAAATTTCATTTATGTAACAGTCTCAAACAACATCAGTTGCACCTCCATACCCCTTGAGTAAAAACAACCACTAAAGTGAACAATAAAATTAAAATATATTAGAATTTGGTTATGGGGTTAAAAAACAAGTTTAGGGTTAGGGCCTTATATTGGGATTGTAGAGATAACTCTCTAAGGCCATTGAACAAACATAGGAGTTTGATCTAGGGAGAGTCTCAAATCTAACTATTGTATAAGTATAGCTAGGAGCCTCCTCTGACACAATATATAAACACAAGGTTTTGTGAAGAAGAGTTGAGCATATTTCCCCTCTGGAGATTGACTAAGCGTAGTGGAGAGATCGTATAATGAGGGTTTCACTAGTGCCTTTACCTCTGTGGGAGGTGGTGCTTTCGAAGCTTTGGGATTTGTTACCCTGCCCATATGGTCTATCCAAATTGTTTATTGTATTGCCTGGATGTTGACAGGGAGTTGGTGACCTTAGAGGATTTTCATATGGATCTCAAAGGTGACCGCAAGGGCTTTTCGTGGTACTTACACTACTACATTGGGTGCAAATTACGATGAAATATTAAGACAGTGTAAAATTTCGTCGTATTTTCTTTACTTTTTTTGGACTAAATATACTTTTTTGGGGCGGTTCCAACTACCAGTTAGTTGTTGTAGCGACCAACTATGGCACATGTGAGAATCAAACGGTCATTTATGGAAAATGAATCCTATATATATATATATATATATATATATATATATATATATATATATATATATATATATATATATCAGTTATGAAAAGTTTTCTATAGTTGCGACAATCATTTTCTACAGTTACGAAAATTATTCGAGTGTTCTCATGCAATGGTGTTATGGTTTTTTATGAAATCTTGATTTCAATTCTCTTTCAAGAAGAGAAACATTGAATTCATCAAACTCTACATAGATGAGATATTGAAGGTCAATACTTAAAAAAATTCTGTGTGATTTAGTAGTTTGGTGCTATTGAACTATTTTATGGTTTATTTTCACTCCTTAAATCAGATTTTATGGTTTATTTTAACTCCTTAGAAAGATTTTATGGTTTATCCACTTTTGCTAGAGTAAAAAGATTACTGGTTCAACTACAATCACTCTAATTAGATCCAATCACTCTAATTTTGTTCTTATATTTCATGGAACTTCTTGAATATCTAAGTATACCTACCTTAGTAAATTTACATTTAGGGTTTACTCCTTGAGTTGTAAAAGAACCAACTAGAAGTGAAGAGCAATGGTTTTTTTGTTGATATTGGGCATTAGTACTCTTGTGTATCCCTAAAGATACCCTAATTTTTATTAGGGACTTAATATTATACAGTGTGATTTTGGGTGATAATAGATCCACCTCCTCTTATTAATGTTTCATGGTTTTAGGTTTCATGCTTTGTCCCTTATTTTTTCTGAACATGCTGTATAATTTTCATTACAAATATCTAAATATATACCAAATTATTTGAATAGATTTGTATATTGTACTTATAATGTTTCAATGGATTTGTTGTAATAGGTAATTACAATGTCAACTCCAGATGAGAAAAGAGAGCTTTTTATATTAAAGTGGGACATGGTGATTCATGGTGATGAGAAATGTTATTTCCCTTGTTGTGAATGCAGGGGTTTTAATGGAAGAGGACTACCTTTAAAAATAGTTGAAAAACATTGTAGGGAGAATGGGAACATTGAAGCAGGCAATGAATATCATCCCATGGTAAGTAATTAGTTATTATATATCTTTAAGGGTATTAGACATTAATTGTTTTTTTTAATTTATCTTTCAAAATAATATTTGTGATATACTCTAACTATATTTTATTGCATCCATTATTTTTATTAAAAACAAATCATCCTAAGAATGTGATGCCACCTAGCAAGAGATGTTTTCATAGAGAAGAACAATGTGAACTTAATCGTGTGGATAATGGTGATCACGTTATTCCTATGGAAAATGATGATATTAATAATACAGTTTATGATGATGAGACAAATAGATTGATCCAAGACATTTATAATGCTCCAATGCATAATGATGTCAACATGGAGGAGGACAACTTGCAGGATGATAATGATGACAATGATGATGATTATATTTTTGATAAACATATCCTTCAAAATGCCATTGAATCCCTATATGAAGGCACAAAAAAAGTTTTATCTCTACTGTAATGTTGTTGGTCAACTTGAAGGTATCAAATGGTTTGTCAAACACATGTATGACACAGATCCTAATGTAAGCAACATAATTTTACAGTTTTATGCAATTTTCAACTTCTATTTTATTTTATTTTCAGTGTCAATTGATGTATAAATTAAGCATGCAATATTTATAATGATTAAAATAATTTTCATTATTGATTTTGTTTTTGTATATTGTTGTTGTAGGTTGATAGGTGAATATTTTGTACCATCACCAAATAAGTTACCTCGCACATACCAAGAATTATCAACCATTCTAAAAGAAATTGGAATGGAATATCAAGCTATTGATGCATGCCCCAATGATCACATAATATATTATAGGCAATATGCATTTGAATCGAATTTCCCCCAATGTCAAATCAGTATATATCGAACCGATCAGTTAAAAAAAAAGGTGCCTCACAAGGTTCTTCATTATATTCCCATAATTCCACGCCTGCAACGACTATTTAGATGTCAGAACGTAGCATAGTTTATGGATTACCATGCATAGAATAGAAGTGAAGATGATGTTCTTTGAATGCCTATAGATGGTTCTTTATATAAAAATATCGAAGAAAGATGGCCAATTTTTAAAGAAGAACCTCGTAATGTTAGGATTTCATTGGCAACTAATGGTGTAAATCTATTTGGTGAGCTCAAGTCTATCTACTCAACATGGCCTGTTTTTGTTATAAACAATAAACTTCCTCCTTAGATGTCAATAAAGAGAGAGAACACAATGTTGGCAATGATTGTTCCAGGTATATTTTTATAACGATATTGTTTTTTTAATGTTTAACATTTCATTTGTCTTGTTCATTGCACAATTTCATATATGTATACAAGGAGTAGTAATTATGTGTATTTTTTAACCATTTAAGTAAGTACCAAGTGAAAGATATGAATGTATATATTGATCCTCTTGTCCATGAGCTGTTAAATTTATGGGACAACATCACTATGTATGACATCTCTAGACCAATAGGTCAATGAGGATTTCAATTCCATGGGATTCTTACATGGACAATTCACGATGCACCGGGACTAACACATTTTTGTGGTATTCAACACACTATTTCACTTAAATAAGTTTGATTTTGATGATATTATAATGTTTGCTTTTTAAATAATTGTTTGTTATATAACTAATTCTTCCATTGATGTGTATCTTATAGGTCTACAAACAAAGGGTAAATTTTCATGTCCAGTTTGTGGTCCTAAGATGAGACCTCGTCATTCAAGAAGTTTAGGAAAGGAGGTGTTTGATGAGTATAGGCTCTTTCTCCCTAAGAACCATAGGTATCTAAATACCTATAGACATGTTTTCAATGATAAAGAGGAGAGTGGGATAAAACCATGAAGAATGAAACCACACCTGTGGAAATTGGAATATAATAGATCAAATCGTCAATGTAAATCAATCTTCATCATCGTATGCAATATATTACATTTTTTAATTATGTTGAATTCTCATGTCTACTGTGTATAATCTAACAATTGTTGTGTAAATTTAATTTATGTAACATATAGTTGGTCATCAAGGTATTGATCCGCTTTCGCAAGGAATGGAAATTTTCCCCAAACAATTCAATAGGTTTCCCTACTATGAGAAACTAGAAATAACTCATTTTTTCGACACAATGCATATCAGGAAGAATGTAATAGAAATGTTGTGGAGAATATAAGATGGAAGGCATGACAAAGAAAATACTTCTAAAATTTGTAGTGACATTCAAGAAGCCAATCATGCAATGCTAAATATTATTGATTTAAATAGGACTAATGGAGTCGATCAAAATAGCCTCCCATGGTTATTTAAAGAAGATGAAAGCAATTTTGTAAAAGTGCTCATTCGAAAAATTAGATTTCCAACAAGATTTGATTCAAACATCAAGAATATATTAACAAAGAAAGGTGAATTTGGCAGGTTAAAAACTCTTGAATGGCATACCTTCATCAAGGTAATTTATTTCGTATATTTGTTATGCATTGGTAAGAATCAATGTAATATTTTTAAAATTTGTAAATATATTGTTAATATGTAATCAGAAATTTATTAATGTGCCATTGTTTTGTTACAGTATGTGCTACCTCTATCTTTGTCTGATAGCCTTGACAACAATGCAAAACATGTGGTGAGTGATTTGTACTATATATCTATTTTGTTTTTTTTCTTTCATGTAATCTTAGTGTCATTTTTAATTATAATTGTTGAATCTAGATAGATTGGGTATTGGGGAAATGACAATGTTCATGATGAAGATGATATTGATGATGTTGAGCTTGATGAAGAAGAAGATGAATGATCTATAGAGGTATGTGTTTTATATGATGATTTTTATATGTTTTTATTTTGTATAATATAGTATTTTACATGTTATTTATTATTTCAAATTGGGTATGGGGAAATTGAGAGTGATGTGAGGGGGGGTAGGGGGAAGGGGTCATAATTAGATCTTCCACCTTCATGTGGTTGCCCCTGTTTAGTAGAGAATGAACTATTCTCGAAACCAAGAGAAGCTCATGAAAAGCGAGGTATTCTCATAAAAGTTTTGGTTTTTTTAGCCAAATTTTTCATTTTAAGCTAAGTTGGCTCTTAGTTTTGGGCATGGTAAAAGTTGACTTAAATTAAAGAACTTAGCCTAAAAGCCAAGTTCTAGTTCCAAGTTCCTATGCCTCAAGGTATTCTTGGCATTCTGGAAAAAATGTATAAAGGGATTTTTCATGGCACCTGCTAAAGGTGAATGCAATTGGGGAAACTAACAACCCAAAACTAAAAGGGTTCAATACACAGACTGCCAATGAGAGGTGATCTATCTATGGTGTGTAGGAACAAGCCTAGAATTTTCAAAATTATCATTCTCCAAATATCTTATACAAATTTTACAAGGAAATTGTACTAGGACTAGACATGGGCAATAGTGACCTGTGAATGGGGCCAACATTGAAATGTTTTCAAACTATTTATGAATGCATTGAAATTTGACATGGATAGACTATTCACATGCCTTAACGACATGGGAGGGTTTCTATACTCAAATTTGACTCGCACACCCACTTTATTCCATCATCAGTTCATCATGTAAAACATAAACCCTAATTTAGTGGAGTATTCGATTTGTTCCCAGTGAATGGATGCTCATTAGGCGAGCTGAAGTCCTTGCTTAGAAAATTCATTTAGTGCCTACCTATCATGGGTTTGTCTATTTAACACCTCTTTTTCCCATTTGGTGCCCATGCTGATCCTTTCTTTTATTCCCAAGAGACCCATTAGCCCCACCATGACTTTCAGTTCAAAATACATGGACTGTCAATGAGAGGTGATATGTCCATGGTGTGTAGGAATAGGCCTAGCACCTTCAAAATTATCATTCTCCAAATATCTTATACAAATTTTACAAGGAAATTGTACTAGGACTAGACACGGGAAATAATGACTTGTGAATGGGGCAAAGGTTGAAATTTTTTCATACTATTTATGAATGCATTGAAATTTGACGTGAATAGACTATTTTCATGCCTTAACGACATGGGAGGTTTTTGTTAAGAACCAAACATCAATATAGCATAGAAAAACCTCAGAAAAAGTACTCAACGCCTTGAAAAAGAGATAATTTCAAATAATAAGCCTCTTCGAGGGGGAAACCTCCTTTTACCCCACTTAAATGTTCAAGTACAAGATGATTCAAAATGAAAATGTCTCCTTGGTATATATAGGAGACTAGGAGGTATAATTACAACTAATGGCCTAAAGCTGACATAAATAAAATAAAATTACTAATATAATATGCCCCAATTAAGGGGTAATGAGCCAATATTAGGGATTAACATGCCCCTCCCCTTGAGACAAGTGTTTTCCACAACACTTGAGTAACTCTGGATGTGTCTGTATAAAAGATTCATCTTCCCAAGTGGAATCTTCAGCCGATAGTTTCCTCCATTTAATGAGATACATTGAAATGGATCTATTCCCCAGCTTGTCAATTCTTGTGTCAGTGATGGCTTCAGTCTCCAATATGATTTTTCCTTCCTCATCAAGTTCTGGAAATATAGTTTGAACTTTGATCTTTTCTCCTATAATCTTCTTTAAGCATGAAACATGGAAAATTGGGTGTACTCGTGAAGATGCAGGTAGCTCCAATTTGTATGCCATAGTACCAATATTTTGCAGCACCTTATAAGGGCCATAGTACTTTGGTGATAATTTATTATCCTTCTTGGCTTGCTTGAGCGACATCTGTTTGTATGGTTGTAGTCTTAAAAACACCCAATCCCCTACTTCAAAACTTCTTTCACTACAATGTTGATCTGCTTGTTGTTTCATGCGATTTTGTGCCATGGTCAAGTTGTCCTTTAAGATTTGGAGAACTTTTTGTTGATTCTCGATGCGATCTTCCATTGCTTGAACCTTAGATTTTTATTTTAGAGAAGAAGTGATGGAAGGAGGGTGGTATCCATAAAGTTCCATAAATGGTGTCATTTTTGTTGCAGTATGAAAGGAAGTGTTATACCACCATTCTAGCAAGGGTAACCATTTGAACCATTGTGTTTGTTTATTAGAGACAAAGCAATGAAGGTAGTCTTCTAAGCATTTTTTCACTATCTCGGTTTGTCCATCAGATTGAGGATGGTAGGATGAACTATGAGTCAATTGAGTACCCAAACAAGAAAATAATTTTGTCCAAAAATGTCCAGTGAAGATGGGTTCTCTGTCACTTACAATAATCTTTGGGCTGCCATGTAGCTTTTGAATTGTCTCCATGAATGCAGTGGCAATTGTACTAGATTTGAAGGGATGAGAGAGTGAAAAAAAGTGTGTGTACTTGGTCAGTCTATCAACAATCACCATGATTACACTATTTCCTTCAGACTTTGGTAACCCTATGATGAAATCCATGGAAACCTTCTCCCATTGCTAACTTGGGATGGATAATGGTTGTAAAAGACCTGGGATCTTAATTGTTTCCACCTTATTCTGTTGGCAAACCAATCATTCTGCCAGAACTGTTTGAACATCATTTTTAAGGCCATCCCAAAAAAAATCCTTCTTGACTCTATGGTAGGTTTTCAAAAATATCGAGTGCCCTCCTACTGGAGAGGTGTGAAATTCCAATATTACCTTTTGTTTAAGTTGGGAGTTCTTACATAAATATAAGCAATCTTTGTACCACAGTGAATCATTTTTCCATGTAAATGTATTTGATGTGCTAGGATCCTACTACAACCTTTGAATGAGAGTCCACACTTTTTCTTCATTCTTCCATTCATCCCTTGCTTCTATTATCCAATCAGGTTGGATGATCAATGTTAGAAAAAACAAGACCGCGGAGCAATAAAATAAAACAAATGCAGAAACAAAAACATAGAAGACACACAATACAAGAGAGACACAAATTTACATGGTTCACCCAGTGTGGGCTACGTCCACCAGAGAAATTGCCATGTCCTTCCTTTATTATTATCCAGCAAATGAAGGGATACAACCTACAGCAAAATCCGTTGTAACTTCCTCTTCTTTTTCTCACAGTCTCCTCTCTCAGAATACAATATTCACCCTCGTACATAGCTGCAATACATTTCCCTCATAAAAGAGGGTTGCCTTCTAGGGAAAAAACCCTAACATAATCTCTACCGTTAGATCTGCGACCTTATAATGAATGGTCTAGATTTACAATGAAATTATAATATACTTTTATAAGGCAATTTTTGCTTCGGGGGCTTCGCCCCCAGACCCCCCAGCCGGGGGCATGGACCCCCCGAACCCCGCAGAGGGGGTACCCCCCCTCTGCACTCCCCCACGTGGAAGAGTGTACATACTTCTAGGGTGCAAATACTTAATGGGGTATAAACACGGCTGAAAGCAGGGACGTCTAAATCAGGAAGATAATTAGGCTCCACAACCAACAATCTCCCACTTGGAGACTGATCTCAACAACTCCACCGTTGTTGTATATGCTAGACTCTGAACCTTCTTGGACCTGGAAAATTTCTCATCTTCATCTTCATTCTTGAAGACCAACTGAAACTGAGAA
>ML787263.1:345447-369653 GCA_009831015.1 Picea engelmannii
CTTCACAATCTATGTAGAATAATTTCTTCTCACCACACTTATGTCCCTTACTGTACTTGTTGTCACAATTAAAGCATAAACCTTTTTCTTTTCTTTCCTCCAATTGTTGAGGTGTCAACCTTGTAGGTTGAGGTCTTTTAGAATAAGGAGCATTGTTCTCTCTATAGATGTTAGGATTGGTCCTTCTAGTAGCCATAGCCATATTTTTACTTTCAACATTTCCTTCCACCTTAAATGCATTCTCCAATGATTTGGGTTCCCAAAGGTGAACCTCATGTTGAATGTTATCCTTTAAATTTCCTATGAATACATCAAACAAGTGCTCATCTGGAATATCAGTTACCTTTATATTCAATCTTTGGAAGTCCTCAATGTGCTCGATAACTAAACCCTTTTGCTTCAGATTTATCAATTGGCTAAAGAAGGTATTGCTCCTTGTATCCTCATAGTGTGTTATCATTTCTTCTGTGAAAATTGTCCAAGTGACAAGTGATTTGCGAGAACAAAGCCATCGATACCATACAAATTGATTAGGTTATAA
Source organism: Picea engelmannii (assembly GCA_009831015.1). Taxonomy (NCBI): domain Eukaryota; kingdom Viridiplantae; phylum Streptophyta; class Pinopsida; order Pinales; family Pinaceae; genus Picea; species Picea engelmannii. The sequence continues at coordinate 345,989 of ML787263.1, forward strand.
ATATAAAGAATAAATTCGTACCTTTTGTGTATGTGGCACATTATGGAGATCAAATAATTGCTCAATCTGAAGTATTCATGTGATTGGGTCCTTGCCATCAAACTTTCTCATATCAATCTTAGGAACATGGTTGGTCTTCAAACCAAATTGGAGTTTCTCCATTATTGATTCACCTTCATTGTGTCCTCATCATGAATTTCATGAGATGCATTTTTACTTTCAGGTGTCCTCTCTGTTATGAAAATTTTCAGTACTTCCATGATCTCCCCTTTTAAACCATCCATCTTAGTATCCAACTTAGCTTCCATTGAATCCATCATCTCTTGTAGTTCATATTTTGTTACTATCTTCTTTTGTAAATCATTTATGTCCCTATGGATTTCTTCACTTTCATCAAGAGTCCAAATAGGATTTTATAGAGGCTTAGTTGGTGTAGAAGTTCCCTTTTTGGGTGGCATGTTGGCCAAGTATCACTTTTCAACCTTGATTTTGAGGTGGTTCTGCTAGACAATATTTCTTCTGTTGCATCTCCCAAGTTTCAGCCCTTCTGGGTATGAAAATTTCCTTTATGTAGTTCTCTAATATTTCTTCTCTGCAATGCCACAGGTTTGATAAAAATTGGATGTGCCAAGTGGAATTTACGGTAACTTTCCCACAACTTGCCAATTTTTGGAGTTTCCAGTAGATCTCACTTGTATAGCGTGCCCCAACCAAAATAATTGATATAAAATTCTAAAACTCACACCAAAAAAAACTAAATACTTTCTAGAATCCAATGAAACTAGTCCCACTCAATTTGGATACTCTAGGAAGAAGTTATAATTGTTTTACCTAGAACACCTTCTTGAGACTAGTCAATAGGACTAGTCAAATACCCTCTCTTACACAAGGTGTATCTACAAATTTAAGATGACCCAGAAGCTGAAATTTTTACCACAAATACCTTACTAATTTATGTAAATATCCTCTATATTTCAAGGTCTGAAACATTACAGAAATATTTTTATAGAGAAAATTTCGCAATGACTCAATTAAGGATGATTCCAGAACCCCATATTGTATAGGTTGTATATGCAAAAGTATAAGTCATCAAGAGCTTAATTTTGAACCCAACATACCTTGATCTGTCTAATAAATATCCTCCAAGCCATTATTTCTGAAACATTTTATAAAAAACGTTATCGTGAAAATTCCAAGGTGTCTCAAATGTAGCAGTGAAACCCCAAGACCTTGAGCTCTGATACCATATGTTAAGAACCAAACATCAATATAGCATAGAAAAACCTGAGAAAAAGTACTCAATGCCTTGAAAAAGAGATAATTTCAGATAATAAGCCTCTTCTAGGGGGCAACCTCCTTTTACCCCACTTAAATGTTCAAGTACAAGATGATTCAAAATGAAAATGTCTCCTTGGTATATATAGGAGACTAGGAGGAATAATTACAACTAATGGCCTAAAGCTGACATAAATAAAATAAAATTACTAATATAATATGCCCCAATTAAGGGGTAATGAGCCAATATTAGGGCTTAAAAGTTTTCTGTACTCAAATTTGACTCGCACACCCACTTTCTTCCATCATCAATTCATCATGTAAAACATAATTCCTAATTTAGTTGAGTATTTGATTTGTTCCCAGTGAATGGAAGCTCATTAGGCGAGCTAAAGTCCTTGCTTACAATAGTCATTTAGTTCCTACCTGACATGGGTTTGTCTAGTTGACACCTCTTTTTTCCATTTGGTGCCCATTAGCCCCACCATGATTTTCAGTTCAAAATTGTATGCTTCCTTCTCATCTATTTTTTAGTTATTTCCCTATGGGATCTTATTATATTATTATCATATTATCTTATTATATTAGTATCATATGTTCACAATTTATAGAATTAAAATAAGATTTCTTAGGATAGTCTTAGGTATTTGAGGAAAAAACATTAATAATACATGGCATTGGGATGGGGAAAAAATGGTAACTAGGGGTCCATCATATTATTATATAAATCAAGGTATTACTCACATTTGATATGTAAAGAAAACATATAAGTATTCCACATTTTTCTCTAGTGCCTCAAAGAGATGATACAAAATACGAGGGAAACCATTATCCTAATGATCCCAACATGGTATTGTAAAACTACACATTTGCGATAAATTATGAAGACACCCGCACACGGTTTCATGATATAGAATCCTATTACTGTGTGATGAATAGTTTACAACCCTATAAATTATTAGAGATGTGGACACACACCCTACATTAGAGATAAGAAAGAAAAACAAGTGTGGACAAGGTTGGCACTAGCACTAAAAAGAAGAGAACAATATTTAAGATAATAGAGCAGGGAGAACATGGGACTTAATGTATAGAAATTAAGGATATAGTTGAAGATATTGCTACCACATTATTGGATATAGGGGGATCATCCCATATATAAAACCCCATCCTCTGGATCAAAAAATCACAATAGTGGTAATAAATATAAAAATAAATAATCCAAGATCTAGGACAGGAGCCCATGTAGCCAAGAAAGAAAGAACTCATTCACCTAGCTCTACACCAAGCATGGAAGATAATAAATATCTTACTAGTATGGGAATTGTTGGGACAAGTACATATGACTTACTATATATACTCAAGGAAGTGAAGGTATAAATCATGAAGTGAAGAACTATAGTTGAATACAATAGAGAAGTAATTATCCCATTAGCATAGCATGAGAAAGTAATTTCTAATCTATGAGAAAAATATCATATTTAAAATTGCAACATATGGATATGATCAAGCAATCAAAAAATCAAAATTTAATCTTAAGAGTGTTTTAAGAGAGGCAGAAACATGATATTGAAACAAGAGTTGAAAATATTGTCATCTTTGATTGAGTTGAAAATATTGTGATCTTTGAGTTGAAAAGATAAATTGGATTAGCCTAAGGTTAAAGTTCCCCCTTCTCCTACACTCCACTCCATCATGGAAATATATAGGAGAGATAGACATAGAGAGGGAAAATAAGAGATGGAGTACAATGGAAAATGAAGTAGGGTATCATGACAAAGATGGCATTACACATTTTAAGGATGATAAGCTTAGAGATATATGTAGAGAGTAGAAGCCTGATGATGAGGGGTGATCCAAGAACAATACCAATTTTGAAGTTGTTTCTTTTTTTTGTACATATACATGCAAACTTTCAGTTGGTGGGTATGATGGACCCCTAGATTCACAAACGAAGAATTATCCTTGCCACTGGATAGCAAGTTACAATGTGTTGAAGTTGGGGCCTCCAGTTCCTTCTTTCAATATGAATTCAAAAACGAAGAAGCCCCTTTCCACTGGATAGCAGGTTACACTGTGTTGAAGTTGGGGCCTCTAGTTCCTTCTTTCGATATGAATTCAAAAATGAAGAAGCCACTTGCCATTGGATAGCAGGTTACATTGTGTTGAAGTTGGGGCTTCCAGGTCCTCTGGATCTAATCATCCATAGTTTTTGTCGATGTCCATAGCCCCATAAACTGTCCTACTAACTCTCTTTCTACTAATTCCAAGGCGATCTTCATGGGTTGTTCCTATGACAATGCTATTTTTGGGATAGCATCTAACTTGTTGATGAATTTTGGGACTTCAGAGGGGGGGAATTTTCTTACCTTGGTTGTTGATGAGCTTCCTAAAAGCATCATTAGAAGAGAATGGAGGGGTGGGAGCCGACTCCCTACCCCTAGGCACACTCATGGTGGCCTTGCTTGGATGCTTCTGCCATTGTAGCTCCTCCAAACCCTAGCGCTGTGACTTTTTGTGTTCTGGTTGAAATAGTCTTTGTTAAAAATAACTGAAGATTTACCTATTATTTATGTTAACCAAATTATGCAAATCCTTTTTAAATGATAATATATATATATATATATATATATATATATATATATATATAGATAGATAGATAGATAGATAGATAGATAGATAGATAGATATAGATATAGATATATATTATAATATATAATATATTATATATAATTTATTATATATATTATAATATATATGTTATATATTATAAATAATATAAAAACAAAAACAAAACAAAACCAACATTTAACAAAAACGAAAACAAAACCTCGAATAGTTGCACGTGGTTTGCACACACTGAGTGGAGGAGAAGGACAAGGAGGGAGAGGAGGAGGAGAATGAGGCATGCATGGCATGCAGGGGAGGTCAGTAGTAGAGAAGGCACACATGACACGTAGAGTAGGAAGGTAGGGTAGTAGGGGAGAAGGAGGCATGCACGACAGAGTGGAGGCATATAACAGAGGATAAGGAGGGAGAGGAAGAGGAAACAACCATGGTAAGTCTTCTTCTTCTTCCAAGATACCAAAGCTTATTGTTTTTGGTGTCTTTTAAGTGCGTGAAATTGTACATTGACATTAAAATTTCCTAAAATGTTCTCTATTGACATTAAAATTTCCTAAAATTTTGTCTATTGACATTAAAATTTCCATACTATCAAGATGTCAAAGACACACACTTCCATTCTTGCAAATGTCTCCTCTAGGTCATCGTTTTGAATGATACAATATCCATACACCATGAATAGTGTTTGGAACTGATTTCTTACGATCATTTTGGGGTTTAAACCTTAATCCTAATTTGGGATACCCATTCTTAATAGGCCATTAAGACCCTATCTATAGGTAAATAATAGTATTTCAATAAGATCCTCTCTAGACCCAATTCAGAGGGTTTGCGTTTTTATTCCAAACATTGGGGTTTATTTTTTGTCAAAAATAACTTTTGAAATGGGGGTGTTGGAGCACAAAATTTGACTCTTGTATTAACCCTTTGGGGTTAATACACTATATTGTTCTAATCCAACACCTTACAACACTTGTAAACAAAAAATCATAAGTTGATTGAGTTGTATGGACGTGTCCTCCTCCCTAGCGAAGAAAGTGAATATGTCTGTGCAGTTACAAAAGAAATGAAAATTTCTAATTAGTGCAACTTGTAGTTAAACTATAAGTCATTACAAATTTACAGGGAGACATTGAAATTGTCCATGTTCTAGCCTTAATATACAATACTTACTAATATTACAAGTATATTAGTCAAAATATTGAAATGAATTGAGAATATAAGAGATAACATTTATTAGTAAAATGAGCACACCAACACAAGGAATGAAAATATGTATTATGGGAAACCTGATTTGGGAAAAACCAACAAGAAAATGAGCAATGCACCTTGTTGTTTACAAATAATCTTGGACTCACTATAGAGTTACAGTAGACACTATCACTGGTGGTTCAACCCCCCTAGATGTACCTTTTTAAAATTATATTTAGGGAGGTTGAACCACCATAGAACAAAAACCTAATTTGGGGTTTAAACCCATGCTTAATAGGACATTAAGATCCTATCAATAGGTAAATAACCTTAGTTCAATAAGATCCTCTCTAGACCCAATTCAGAGGGTTTGCGTTTTTAGTCCAAACATTGGGGTTTATTTTTTGTCAAAAACAACTTTTGAAATGGGGGTGTTGGAGAATAGAATTTGACTCTTGTATTAACCCCTTGGGGTTAATACACTATATTGTTCTAATCTAGAACCTTACAACACTTGTAAACAAAACATATTAAGTTGATTGAGTTTTATGGATGTGTCCCCCTCCCTAGCGAAGAAAGTGAATGTGTCTGTGTAGTTACAAAAGAAATGAGAACTTCTAATTAGTGCAACTTGTAGTTAAACTATAAGACATTACAAATTTGCATGGATACATTGAACTTGTCCATGTTCTAGCCTTAAGATACAAGCCTTACTAATATTACAAGTATATTAGTCAAAATATTGAAATGAATTGAGGATATAAGAGAGAACATTTATTAGTAAAATGAGCACACCAACACAATGAATGACAATATGTACTACGGGAAACCTCATTTGGGAAAAACCAACAAGAAAATGAGCAATTCACCTTGTTGTTTACAAATAAGCATGGACTCACTATGGAGTTACAATAGACACTATCACTTGTGAAAAACTTCTATACGGTATTTTTCTACATTTGTTCTACTCAAATATAGAAATCATTTTCTCTAGTCATCTATATTACGACTGCCTTCTTCAACATTTGGTGTATTGAGGGAACCCAATGCTTCTGCATATAAGAGAAATCATTTTCACCATATAACCTACTCACTAGCATGATGAAATCCCTCATGGGTTCTCATAAATTAGAGGTGGGCTACAAATTAGATGGGAAATTCTAAATTATTTCTTCTATCTTCCCACACAATTTTGGCCCAACACCTACCCAAAATAATCAGTGAAGAAATACTTTGTGTTTTCTCAGAGGTTTGGCTCCAACCCTAGATGAAAAAGTCTTACATGTCAAGTTATCTTTTCAATGTTTACCTTTAGCTATACTATAATATGAAGATCATTTTCCTAATGTTTCCTTCTCCCTCGATGGAGTGTAGGTACAACCAAATATGTATCTATCAGACCTATCATCCAGCTTGAGCAATGAAATTTTGAGAGGGACATGGGAAAACATATCCAACACATGTTACAAAGTGAAATCAACTAGAGGTGAAAAGGTCAAAATAAATTTTGGTAGGTGCATGAAAGTATTTCTTGTTGAAGGAGGATCATGCTCTTATGATGATGAGAGCATAGGTGACATCGACGTTCCCTTGAGGTACAAACACCTACTGAAATAGTGGGTACCCAATGACCTGCCAAAGTTGGACACTGACTTATGTGTTAATGAGAGGATGTATCGCATTGCTCCATCATCCTTCCATGGCCTTGGTTTATTCTCCATGGACAACAAAAATGTAAAATATGGCGGATTAGTTGAATTGTTTGAGTATGTTGGACCATGTTACACTTATGGAGTATGGTTGAGGCTGGTCCAATATATGCCTAGTATGTGGAGATACACACTCGCCGCAAATTATATACAGTTGAAGGACAATAATAAAAATAGAGTGACTATGTATATTGATGGAAGGCCAAAGGCATCAGGGAATATTGCAAGTCTTATAAACAGTACAAGTCTTGGGATGACAAGAAAGGAACCCAATTACATTTTTGAGGAGTGTGAAGGTAATAGGATATTTGTATGTGCGATGAAAACAATAACGACATGCGAAGAGCTGCTGGTCAATTACAATCTGAATCAATTCGACCCAGGAACGTATTCCTTTGCTATGGTACAAAACCCATTATACCCAAACTTAAAAAGGGATTACTTAATTTGTGAATGTTTCATTTGTGACAAAATTTTATTTTGTTTCTAAAATATTTTACTTTTAGGAATATTTTGTGTTCCTCTACACTTATCCCTCTAACATCAAGTGTTCTTATATCTTCACACAAGCATAGCATGACCTAAAAATTTTCAGTCAACATTTACAATCTTGTGTTACCTCATTCCATCCCTCTTATCTTACCTATAGTTGCCCAACAATAATATCACCAATTCATGGATAGAATGGAGCATGTGCCTCTTATGTTAACTTTGAACAACTATAATGGCATCTACAATACATTTTAGAGGGCGCATTATAAATCATTTGAAAGGTTTTTATGTTATCTAAAATGGGGTCTTAGAATATTTTTTCCTAGTTTGGGAGATATTATCACTAGAAGCACCAAAAAACTATAACACAGAGATGCTACCTCTCTCTTGAATTTCAACATGTATTTTCTTTCTCCATATCTCCCCTTTCATGAGCTAGCAAATCTAGGTATTCATTGACTTGTTGAGGCCATTTACTTGACAATGGATTCATTCATTGGTGTTAATACACTCACTCACTTAAAATATTATATGGATGTGTTATCACTCCAAGAAAATCCTTAGGATTGTAGACTGAGGATGCTTGGTAACTTTATAAATCATGAACAATGGAAGTGTGGATCAATGGGATAATAGAGAGTAGCTAATGAGAAGACAACTCACAATGCAATCAAATGAAACAGTGCTTTTAGGAATCAATGAACAAACAGAGTAATATCAAAAGGTATGGAGAAAACTGATCTATATAATCAAGTACAGCTGTGTGTAGGATCATACAAGCCAACAAGAATTCCTTTAGTTCAAGTTTATGAGCTAAATAAGAAGATGACAGTTCTTAATAGCTGAGCTAAACTGAAATAAAGTACAGAACATGGAATAGATGGAGAAATCTGTCATTAACAACAAAAGAAAACTGATTCTGTATTGAAAAATAAGTGTCTTAGTACAATAGCCAAAGAGTATCCAAAATTGAACCTCTACTCAGACTGAATTCCCAGGTTTTATATCCTTTACAAACAGTTTCCAGATCCTAGAAAACTGGATCTGCTGTACTAAAAATAGTAATTAAAACTGTAATTACAAGAAAATAGGGATAAACCCCAAAAATAAGGATATTCTATGTGCTCGTGTGTTGAACAGTCGATGAAGTGAAGATTAGCCTTCCAAGGCTCCTAAACTTGATCTCATGAAGATAAGAAACGAATTTGATGATGTGTCATGTGATCCCTGATGTTTTTCTTCATCAAACTAACCAAAATTTAGTCAAAAACTCCTCTTTTGACTTGTATTTCCCAAAATAGCCTTTGGATTTGATGGAATAATTCATAATCAGATTTTTCAGGAAGATATCGTGCCATTCTAACCCAAAAATCTGGAATCTAGGCAAAAATTTGAGTGATCTGGAAGATACAACTTTCGGTGGTTAAGCGTATTGATTTTTAAACGCCTTATCCACTGAAAGGGCCCCTTTTCAATGGTTAATGAGCACCCCTGGGCTCGCCTAAACCACCGAAAGTCAAATCTTGTTCAAAAATCAAAATATCAAAATTTTGATTACCTATATGATTGCATTGCTGTCCCTTTAGGCTCATTTCCAGACTTGGATCAGATCCATGAGGTTGTATAGAAATCTGCATCTGTTGCTGCTTGACATTATGCTTTCTTCAAAAGCAGTCATCGTGGTAAAATCCTGAGAATGTCCTAGTGAGTTTGTGGTTTTCATTATTTGTTGATCCAAAATGCACAGGTGGAAGCGGGAAAGGGAACCTAGTTTGTTAGAAAGAAACCACTGCACACATTTGGCCTTGTCCAAGAGAGGTATATGTGAATCCTCATTGACATTGAGAATGAGACTTTCCACAACTGCATCCAAGGCATCTAAGCAAAGACTCAAACCAAGTTTTAAAGCCATATGTAAATCACTTGCTTCTTTAGACTTCGAAGGATTGTCTTCAATCTGCTTTTTGGTAGTATCTACACAAACTACACTTTCCTCAATCTTTTGCAGAGACATGTACACCAGTGTGTTGGCAATCTCATCTTGATGAAGTTTCTTATTCCTTGAATACTCTTATGAAGAAAATTTGAAGAGCTCGAGAAACTTGCTGCAGTTTTTCGTTTAGGGAACAGTAATCCGGAATCCTATAAACATGGCGCTGAAGCATAATACTCAATAAGCACTTTGTTTCATCTGGGAAGTAATCACAAAGGAGAAGGCATCCGCAACCAATAACAGTTGTGAGCTGAAGGTTGGGTGTTGGAGCATACAGAAAGGGGAAAATAAAATGGAAGATAGTTTGTAAGCTAATAGTTGAATGGTGGACAAAGATCAAGTCAATCAGACATGCCAGCACATATTCACGCACTAGAAAATCCTCATGGTAGAGTGCAGTCTCAAATATAGGTAGGAACCTCGAAAAATGAATTTGGAATTGAAGCAGCACGAGCATGCCAATTTAATTGCCAATAGCATGGTCTCTGAATTTTTTGATTGCAATCCATTTCCAAGATAAATGCTATTCTAGTCTTCATCAAATCTTCTTCTTCCACAACATAAACCATCTTCTCATTAAAGGATTTGCCAAACTCTAATTCAAGCTTTGCTTCCCTAATGGCATGAAAACTGAAATCCACAATACATTTGGCGTAATCCACTAGACTCTGAGCCTTGGAAACGAAATTGGCCTGAAGGCCTCGACAGAGTAGCTGAGAGAAAAGGTGTTTGCACATACTGAATGGCAAGACAAAACCCTCATATTTGAGGGAATCCACAATTCCCCTCAATCCCTGCAAATCTTTGCAATCAGACACTGTCTAGGCTTTGAAATCGCATTGAGGGTGCAGACTGAACCTTAGAAACTGTTTACTGATGCACATATAACTCATTTTGATATACCTGTCTTTATTTTTCCTGATTGCACGCTATGACAGAGCACCTATCGTTTTCCTTGTGGCATCTTTGCATGTGGCCTAATGGTTGAGTTTTATCTCTTTTATTTGCTGAGTAGAATCCCATGTGCATCAGGATATGAATTTCATAAATAAATGACTCATGATGGAGAACAAGAAATGGTGCTCAGTGTTGGGCTTTGAATATCCTCTTTGCTGAAAACTTTATACTCGTCATTTCTTCCACGAGTTAACTTTTCCACATCACATGACCACCAGTAAGGCAATCCAAGACAACCAAGGTTTGAAAACTGAAAAGATGAAATCTCCCCAGTTTTCAAATGGAGCTTCAAAATCCTTTGACCATCTGTATCAATCAATACAACTATATGCTGCAATTTTGCAAGACTTGATACCAGATCTTGAGAGGAGAAATCTTATAGAAAGCCAAATAGTGTTTTCTTAGATCTTACAAGTTCAATTATATCGTCAATAATCAGCATTTTGTTTTGAAAAAATCTTTTTTTTATAAATGCAATCTCTGCATCAACCTGTTTATGAATTCCCATATAGCATATCCCTGTTTAATATATGATGGATGATGGAGTGTTTGGACTGTTCTCTTCTCCATGTCTACCTTCCTAATTGCGTGCTTCTCACATTCTGCAAAATATAAGCAATCTTGATCAGCACTAAAAATAGATGAAGCAGGGCAGTATATCTTTGTTTCCATCCTCAAACCCAGAGAAGAACCAATACAATCTAAAACCCATCCATTTGCATTAGCCACAATGATGTGATGATGATTAGTGTTAGAAACAAATATGCATTGCCCATCTTCATCTGCAGAAACGGAACCTAGAAAAGATAACATCAAATCTTTCCATGAATCACAAACTAGAGGCTCTTCCACAGACTAAAAAATGTTCTCTGCCAAACCCAACTCAACACCAGAATCTACCTCTGATAGCTGGGCTTGATTTTCAGAAAATTATTTTCTTTCATATGCATCAATGGCTTGGTAAAATCCTTCGAAAACAGGGGAACAAGAAATGTAATAAATTCCTTCAAAATAGTCATATTTACTTGAGCAGCATTTTGAATACAAGTGGATATGAAAGCATACTGAATACCAAAAACTTGAATATTCAGAAATCTTTGTTGAATGAATTTTAATTTTTCAATCAAAAGAGAGAACTCGTTCTTGTGTATCATATCATTCTGAACAAAAATGTTTATAGCTACCATGAAGATACCATCTTTGTCCCAAGTTTCCTTTTTGTTATTTACTAGGTTCAGCCATCGGTGAGAAAGACCAAAATTTCGGAATGCAGGTCATGGCAGTGTCACAAGGTTCTGGAATAATCATAATCGATCAAGAACTTGATGGACAATATGGAGGTCAAGTCACTAGAAATAAACTGAGGAAAACGATAATCATTTGAAGAGAGATGATAATACCGATCAAAATACTAGTGCATTTTTTTATCGCTAACAGGATGCACTTTATTCAAACTTCTAAATCCCTTCATTGGTGTAAATCCTTTCATTGGTGTTCTAGTAGCACCCAATGACCTTCATACACATTTTTTAGATGGACACCATTAACATAGTGTTGATCAAAATAACCAACAATACAGAGCTGTAAAATATGTAGGAAATGGACATATCTATTATTACAACTTGTCAAATTTTCCACATTCCTTCTGTACAAAGATAGCCTACCTAGGAGTAGCAAAAATACCCCAAAGCACCCTTCAGTTAACATGAAAATTTTGGCAATGACTTGTGAATAAAGTTTAGTTAATTAGTAGATGCTTATCTATGAGTTGCAATGGATGCTCATGGATGTATTGTGTTACATGTTGTTAGTGTGGTATGTTTTCATATTTACCCTGATATATTTTTCAAAAATTGCAAGTATGCTGACTAAATTCTACTCTTATTATCTTGAAAGAAAAGCTTCAATAAACCAACATTTTATTCATGTTTTTGGGGCTTATAAATCTTTTTAAATTACTCTCAAACTCAAATCCTTGTTTGTGAGGACTGAAATCAAATATCATGAAAATGTATTATATCTTAACTAATTATGGAACTTGGGCAGTCCAAAGAGTTAGAAATTTTGCATCTTATTCATGTTTTTGGTGCTTAGAAATCTTTTAAAATTTTAGATCAGTTTTAATCAAGGGGAAGAATCAAATAGCATTAATATGTAACTTTTGTGCTCCATGACAAATCCAATACTATTATGGGCATTGTTCACAACTACATTTTTCTTCTTTTTGTTATTTAAAGTATTTGTGAGTTTCTATTTGAATCAGTTGCAATTTTTTATATGTTTACCTTTTAGAATGTCCAATGGTGCTTATCTCTTATTCTTTTGGAAATACCCATGCTCAAAACGCTGGAATTTGTCTAAAACCGTAGGCCTCAAAACCCTAGAACTTTCCTAAAACCTTAGGCCTCAATTGTAGATAGATGAATTTTTTTTGGCAAAAGCTAAGAAAAATTCATGTATTCAGAAGTGGAGGGGAGTAACAAGAATCTCTAGATTGAGTGAGTGGAGGAGTATAAGATTGGGGTTGTTTTGGGACCGTTAGGACCTTTGCAAATGGATCCATGGTGGAAATTCCTAATGCATATGCACTATGTGATAACTCTCACTAATACATGCATGATGGAAAATATTAGTTGTGTGAGTTGTACTAGAAAAAAAAATGTGTATGTGCATTATTGGCATGTGTGAAAAGAGAAGGATTAGGGTGCTCATAATTAAGATATGCTAGCGAATCTATAGATTTTATATGTATATGTCATTTATAAAGGGACAAAAACTATGCAAACCAATATTTCGAGATCATGGAGGAGTTATTGGATATATTGGTGTGCACACAAATAAGAGTGGTAATTCTATATTAGATCCATTGTGTTGACTATTCTAAATTTTCTTGCAAGGACTGTAGATTTGCTAGGAATGACCATGATCTATTTCTCAATAAGTTGTAGATCAATTGTAGAATGGTGGAACCTATAAATGTTATTACTTTGCAAGAATAAGATTTAGATTCTACTCATGCCTTGGTATACTCTATAGGACTTTATCAAATTTAGTTCCATTCTAGTGGATCTACAATAAAGATTAAAAAATTTCTTCAAAGATTCTGCCTCCCTAAGTGAACCAACACTCAAAGAGGTGGAGGTGGATATTGTCGACATAAAGGATATGGATTAAGGACAAGAAATCTATTGATAAAAAAAACAAAGGATGAGAAGGGTGGGAACCCTTCAATCTAGTTCTTGAATGGACAGTTAAAGCCTGTGTAATTCAATATAAGCCTTAAATACAACCAGCTTACTCTGCCATAAGAATTTTGGCTGACCAATCTTAATTACAATTGTATTTTTTATGTCAATACAATACAGTACTTATTTTGATACGCTGACATAACTATTCTCATATTAGCAAGTTCACATAACTTTGAGGTTATTTCTTCCATTTGGTTTGGGCATTTTCCAAATTATATTTCTGTATTGTTTCCCTTCAGAATGATTTTGAAAGATTGTGTGTTCATCACCTCTAGATAGTCATACTGCTCTTCACTGCTCTTTTGTATTGTTTCCCAAGTACATAATGAAGGTATGCTTTTGTAAAAAACCTCCCATGTGCTTATTCCTATGTGAATGGCATAATTGTTTTTGAAAAAAACCCCCAACATTAGTCACTCTAGCGACTAACATTTTCGTCTCTCTAGCGACTAACATGTTCGTTGCTTGTATTGTCATTTGGTCGCAAACTATACTAACATGTTCATTGCTCTAGTGACTAACATGTTAGTTGCTTGTATTTCCATTTGGTCACAAACTTCGTCCTTCATTTGACCTTTTTAACTTTAGGTTTGGTCTCTCTAGCGACTACTCTTCGTTGTTCTACTGACTAAGAGTGGTTTATAGAAAAAGTTTTTCAGGGTTGTCTTGGTCTCTCTTGCAACTAATATTAGTCGTTTGAGTGATTGACATTCATTGCTAGACGAACTTTTCCCTATTGTGAATAGGCTTCTTTTCTCGGTCGCTAGACCAACGAATATCCATATGTGGCCACTAGACTGATGAAAAAAAAAATCATCTTGGTCGCAACAATGAACCTCTACCGACAAAATTTCATCTCTACTTCATCGCAAAAATGTTCAAATTTAATAGTGCTAGGGTAGACTCTGTATCACAGTTTTCATTACTTCTGGAGGGTTCCCTATGAAATGCAGGTGCTTGCACTTGATAAGGTTGGTTAGTCGAGGTTGAGGTAACTACGTATCACTCCTTCATTTATTATTCCATGGGACTTAATCAAACCATGCCTTTGCTTAGAATTTCCCTTTCCACTTTTTCATTGCTTTGGACTTAAAACCTTATCCAGTTGGGCTAAAGATTTGGAAAAGTTGCTTGTTTGTGATGTTTCTCTTAGGGATTTTAATTGGAGTATTGTTTTGTTTAGTTGGATTTAGGTTGTTTTAGTGTCACCTATTTTGGATCATTGATTCAAGGTGGTTGACCAACCACTCTAGTAGTCGGGATGGACCCCTGGTATTTCTCTTGAAAGTTTGGAGCTGCCTCTTAGAAGGCATGAGTTTTTAGCATTGATTTGTCAAAATCAGTGTGTGAGAATTTTATGAACATGAAAAATCCCACAAGGGATGAACCTGTGAATAATAATGACATGTCCAAAGTTCTTGAGGACACCAACCAAGGGAACCCCACCCAAGGGGTTCTTGTGCTTTTCCTTTCTTTGTAAATATTGGTGCCATCTTGATGGCCACTTTGAACATTCATGGGTTGAATGTAGGACTACTGTTTTGGTTGTGTACTGCTCCAAATGTCCCAAATGCTCTTTATGCTTCTCAGATAATAAATTTATGTTATGGGAATTGAATGGATGTTGATACTTTATCTTCTACATGAGTGAAGTCTGCTCCTTTGCTTTCTCCCTCTTCTGGTGAAATTCTTGGTACTAGTAACTAAAAGTATAAAAGGAATAGGAAGAGGAAGAGTAATAAAGAGAAGTCACCCAAAATCTACTAGTCATGTTGGAGACCTATCACCAGCCTCTACAAGTGATGTTGGGGGCAAGAGACCAACCTCTACTATTCATGTTGGAAGTACAAGCCCATTCACTACAAGTTATGCTATCAACAAGTCACCAAAATCTACGAATAATGTTGGAGATAGGTCACCAACCTTTTCATTTCATGTTGAATACCAACACCCAAACCTTTGCAAGTCATGTTGGGGGCATGAGTCTAGTCACTACAAGTCATATTGAACAAACATCACCAACCTTTGCAAATCATGTTGGAGATCAACTACTAACCTCTGTGAGCCGTGTTAGAGATAGGTCAACAACCTCTACGAGTCATGTTGGAGTCTTGTCACTAGCATATGCTATTCATGTTGGATGCATGCAACCATTGTCTATGAGTCATGCTCAAAGAAAAGGTCCAGTCACTACTAGTCATACTGGAATTGAGTCACCAACCTATACAAGTCATGTTGGAGCATTTTCACCAACCTATGCTAGTCACGTTGGAGATGTGCAACCAACCTCTACTGGTCATGTTGGGGGAAACCCACTAACCACTTCAAGTCATGCTAGGGGCACTGACTTGGTTGAGAAGCCTAGAAATATATGACTTAAGCCCAAGTTCCCTTGTAAGATTTGCCAAGTATATCACCTTACTCATTTTTTCCCCGCTATTTACATGGTACGAGAAGCATGGTACTTGTCCGACAACTCTTCTAGTTTTGATTCATCTTTGGTTTCCCAACATTCTAATCAATATTTGGTTGAAAAAACACTCATGTCGATTCAATATTTGGTCAACACCAATCTTGCTTTGGGGGGTGATGTGTCTCTTGACCATGTTTTCTCACATGCTATTCAACTAGTTGTTGAGGAAGTGGTCGTGTCGATGTAATCTTTGGTTGATCCCACTCTTCTCTTAGAGAGTGACAAGTCTTACGAGGTGATCTCACCAATGCAATATTCGACCGATACTAATCTTCTTTTGGGGATTAATGTGTCTTTTGATGATGTCCGTAGCATTTCCAATTCAATACCTTTTGAGCAAGGGGGCATTCTACTCTCTTCAAGTACGGTCCCTCCAAGTCCTAGAATGGTTTCCTTTGATTGGAATGATATTGTAGAGCATCACCTTCCTTCTTTTGAACCCTTCAAGATAATGGTTGGAATTAATTTATTAGTAATTCATTGAAGTATTGTATATGAAGGATCCTATGAAAATATTTTATCATCCTCATATTGGAAAGATTTGGGTTCTCTTAAGCTTGTGTTAGCTACTAGTGATCTGTTGGCTTTTGATATAAGACCTACCAAATGTCAGGGGATTCTTCCTTATTTTTCTATCACATTAGGTGGGAACATTTTCCTAGTTGACCCGTTAGTGGTGCTAATCTATTTAGACTTTAATTTTCTTCTTGGGAATTCTTATGTATATTCAATGAATGTTGTGGTGTCTACGCTCTTTCATGTGATGAATTTCTCTCACAATGGAAGAATTTTCACTATTGGTAAGGTTTTATCCAATAATATCCATATTAGTTCATATTTACCCCATGTTTCCACTTTGACTGTTCCTAGTGTTCGAGTAGAATCTTCCCCGCCACGAGTGAATTATGTGGTGTCTTGTTCTCAGTGTTCAATTGTTCTCGAGAAGGATCCTTTATAGTTATGGTTTCCTTCTCAATACAAGGTCTCGACAATTGATAATGTGTTTTATCCAATGGGGCCATGGGATCCCTTGCTTCCCCCTATTGGATAGATTAATATGACATTTCCTCTTGAATTTGATCTTTTTTTTGTAAGACCTTGAGCCCCAGTATTTGTGAGATTTTGAGCCCCAATTTCATCGATGTTGATTTTCCTTCATATGAGGCCATCCTTGAATCTATGATTATGGATATTCAACCTCCTACTAAAATAGAATATTTATTGGTTGGTTACCAAATAAGCCATTGGCCTGAGCCTAGCAATGGGCTCTACCTAGATAAATACTATCCATAAGCTGCAAGGTTGTGCAATCCTCTCTACATATTGTATTTTTAGGGTTTCTACTTTTCAAGTTCCATATCCCTTAATACGTTTCTTTATCAGAGGCTTCTATATTGGAGTTATTCACTTATGAGTAAGTTTTTTTGGTATTATATACATGAATTTGGAGAAGTTTTCTTTGCTACCTTTTCTTTCATGTTGGTCCATTCTGATAGGTAATGATATTGAAACTAGAATATAAGTTAGATTTCCCCCTTCATGCATTTTTGCATTATCCATTTCCTATTGCATTTTTACTTAGGATCGACCCCACTAAGTTGCGACACAGAACCTTCTCTTCTATTTAGAAGTGTTATATTTCACATGGTAGAGCCTACCTTCCATGGGAATCCTAGTCTAGAACTCCCTTTGTATTTTGGCAACCATGATGTAAGTTTTTTATTAGGATGGAGATTCCTATTTAGTCCCACCATGAATTTTCATTGAAGCTTCCTATATTCTTCTTAATGTTTTTCTAGCCATTACCTACAAGACTCCCCCTAACATATATTGATACTTATGTCAACATTTCTTCGGATTCTTCATCACGTATTGTTCTCTTTACTGTAATATAGGTAAGTTACATTCCACCTGCACGTATCATTTATCTTTATTGCTCACATATCTACCATAGGATCCACCCCATTCATTTTTTACATCATATATTTCAAAATACTTAAAGGTGTTGCTTATGGATGTTAGAGATTAGCTTTCCATGGGTGTCCTGTTTAGTACCTCACTGGCATTTTTGACACCTATGTTACAGTCTTCCTATAGGATCATAAGCCCCCTGTAGGCCTGCCATGTCTTTCCATTGAATCCTCATGACTTCCTCTCAATCATTTTCTAACTAACTTACCCACAGGGCTTCCAAACTTTTGTTGAGTTGTAATTGCATTACATATTAACCATTGTAATGTTCTTGACTTGGCTACTCTAGGAAACTCTGCTAATGTATGTGAGGGATTAATTGTTTACAACATATAAATGAGCATTCAAATAATGATGGTGACAAAATACTATAAATATTATATTATGAAATCTCTGTGGAGTAAAAATGCCAAATGTGGATGAATAAAATAAATCACTCAGCTAAATCAATGGAAAAATAATCTTAACCGGAATACAATAGCAACTAAAAAAATAATACCCAATACCCGAAGAATGTTGTGGAATGCAATGGATGAGATGAAGAACTTCTACGAATATGAAAACTCATATGAAAATTGTTGCAAGTATGGAAAGTTATCCCTAGTGGCTCTACCTATCAAAAAATGTCTGGAAACTATCCCAAACAATGCGCCCTACTCTGCCTCACAATCCTGGCTACTTTCCATACCTCAACTAATTTATCTAGTCTCCAGATGGATCCCACTAGGGGAAATGCCCACTCTTCTCTGGAAAACCTCTCCCTAGTGATTCCACTATTAGAATCAGCTGGTGTGTGTCTCAAATTGATCACCTAGGTCTACTATGAAATGGGTCTAAAGGATTTCCCCATATATGAATTGATGATCGCTCAGGAACCTTGAATGTGTCCTCCCCAAATATCACACTCCCAATGTCTGGAAAGTGCTCCTCATATGATTCCTCCATCGAAATCTGACGAGGAACTAGGTAAAAGATGCACCTTGCCTTCCTCTCAGTTGGGTTGGAGGGGAATCTATGAAATCTCTCTAAAGGGGACAAGTCGATCAAATGAACCTCCTCGAAAGTTGAACCTTCACGCTGAATGAGTGCACCCTTGATACTGTAACCTGCGAAACTATTTTTGAAGATCAATGGAAGATATGTGTGACCTCCCCAATGACCAAGGTGTGCCTCTCAACACAAAAATCAACCACTGGTGTATTCCTCCTGGAATCCACTGAGCTACCTCTCTTGAGATGTGCCTCTCTCCTTAATGACAAGTCAAAATATACATAATGATGAATTAGGTAATTGAACCTTCTCTTATAGATTCTTGAAACTCTAATTCATTGTTGAATTCTAATTTTAGCTCATCTGTTCTATTTTTATCTCAAACTGGCTTAAAAGCATTTTTAGCCACTTTTAGCTCAATGGCACTTTCTGAATATAACACCTTTGACTGGAGTGACCTCTAGTAACTCTGTTTACCCATTTCTGGCCTTGGATATAGTCTAATGGGGTGGTTTAGATCATTAATTCTCCTCTCTAGAGATCCCATTTGGAAATGGAAATTAAAGTCCTCCCTTCCTAAAATTGCTTTTCCTTAAGCAATACCAATCTAGGGTGTTGAAACACCTTCTCATTATCCCAAGTAGCGTCCTCTACTGGATTCCCTCTTCATCTAATAAAACACTCTCTGATGACCCCATTACTCAATTTATACTCCTAGAAATCCAGTACCTCCTCCAGAACCAACTCCAACTGTCCCTCCTCATCTAATGGGGGAAGCCCCTATGATGTGATAATGAATTGTCCCACTAATTTTTTGAGGAAATATAAGTGGAACATGTTATGAATATTTCTCCCCTATGGAATCTCTAACACATAAGAAACCTCTCCTACTCATCCCATGATCATGTAAGGGACATAAAATATGGGCTTCAACTTCTCAATCCCACTCTTCTTTAGATATGATTGTCTGTAAGGTTGGAATCTCAAGAAAACTAGATCCCCAGCATCAAATATGCACTCTATCATATGCCTATCTGTACTCATATTCTATCAGTTTTGTGTCATTTGTAGGTTCCCTTTCAGAAACTTGAGATTCTCCTAAATCTCTTTGATCCAATCCTTAGCCTTGGGAGCTATGCTCTCCCAAAAAAAATGTCTACAAAAGTGAGATCATCATATCCATAAAATGCTTGAAAGGGTGTCATACCAATGGACATGTGGAAAATGGTGTTGTAGAAATTCTCTCCTAAATGTAGCCACTTGACTAATGTTCTTTGTTGTCCACCTACATAGTTCCTAAAATACTATTCAACTCACTTGTTGATGATATCAGTCTTCCCATCTGTCTGAGGGTGATAGCTAGTGTTGGGTGTCAATTTTGACCCCACCAATATAAACAACTCCCTCTAGAATGTCCCAATAAACTGACTTTCCTTGTCACTGACGATGTTCCTCAGAAAAGTATGAAGTTTGAAGACCTCCCTGAAGAATAACTTAGCTACTTGCTATAGAGGGAAAACCCCTCTATGGAGTACACAAAGGGTCTAAAGTGTAGGTAGAGATTCTCCTACTTTTTATCACCATCCCAACATTACCCCACAATCATACATAAAATAAAAGAGAGAGGGATCTGATAGGCCTACCTTAAACTCCACGTCCGGTGTCGATCCCTTTGCGCTTGGTTGTTTCTTGACTACAAATCTCTTCCCAAGGTTGACCTGCATTCATCAAAAGATAAACAAGAAACTACAAGCATGTAATCTACATATGGATTAGTGGGTTAGACATCATAAACAAGAAATGTAAACAAATCATATAAGTTTAAGATGTCATTTAGCGGGATGGAAAAATTACTTCTTTATATTAATCTCACAAAAGTCACTTACAACATGAGATTGACACTACTCCTTGAACTTGGTCCCGGACTCCTCTTCATCATGCACCAACTTATTCCACGTCTTGTTCTCCTCTTCAGTTCTCTCTTAGGTAAATGGTAAGGGATTTACAATTGGGGCAAAGGGGAATTGATAAAATGGGCAAATTTTCTTTGCTCTCATGCTTCCCCCTTGCAATGGGACCCCAAACCCTTATTTTATAGCCCAAAAGGGATAGTAATAGTTGGGTATCCTACTTTTTATCACTATCCTAGCATTACCCCGCAATCATACATAAAAGACAATAGAGAGGGATCCGGTAGGACTACCTTAAACTCCACATCCGGTGCCGATCCCTTTGTGCTTGGTTGTTTCCTCACTGTAAATATATTCCTAAGGATGACCTACATTCATCAAAAGACAAACAAGAAACTACAAGTATGCATTCTACATATGGATTAGTGGGTTAGACATAATAAACAAAAAATGTAAACAAATCATATAAGTTTAAGATGTCATTTGGTGGGATGGAAAAAATACATCTTTATATTAATATTACAAAATTCACTTACAACATGAGACTGACATTGGTCCTTGAAATTGGTCTTGGGATCCTCTTCACCATGCACCAACTGCTTCCATGTCTTCTTCTCCTCTTCATTTCTCTCTTAGGGAAATGGTAAGGGCTTTACAATTGGGGCAAAGGGGGATTGATATAATGGGTAGAGTTTCTTTGCTCCCATTCTTCCCCCTTGAAATGCGACCCAAACCCCTTTTTTTTATAGGCAATAAGGGACAGTAACGGTTGGGATCACTGGCTATTGGCAGTCAAATGGTTAAGTAATAGCCTAGAAACTAGTATCCTATGCAATTTTCCACATTTTGTGATATTTTGTGAGTGTATGCGGGAAGTAATGGTGTAGGGCACGTACACCTTCAAAATGATGATTTTTAGAAGAGTTGTTCATAAATGGCTTGGTAAAGGTAGCAAGTTATATGGCCTAATGCCAGGTATGCATGTCAGGTGCAATTTAGGGTTATAACACTACTTGAACTATGATGTACTCTTTCAGTATGGAATAGAAGTGAGAAAAATTGGTCAATCTGTCGACCACTACATAGATAAAGTTCTTACCCTAGAACTTGGGTAGGACTATAATGAAGTACATCGATATAATTTCCCATTTCTTCTCTGGAATGGGAAGTGGCTGAAGTATCCCTCCTGGAAGAGTATGTTCTAAATTTTTCTACTAGAAATTCACACACTTACCGATGTGTCTCATAACATCCTGTGTGAGTCCCTTCCATGAGAACCTCTCCCTGATCTGTTTGTAGGTTTTGAAAAATCCCTATTGGCCTACTAGTGGTGAATCATGAACTATTATGAGGATCTTCTTCTTGAGTCCTGAATCTAGCACTAAGTAGACTCTGTCCTTGTAGAAAATGGCATCATCAATGAACCTATATCTGTCATCATATATCTTCCCATCCATAACCTCACAAGTGAACTTGTTCTTGGAATATTCCACTAACAAATGATATTTCCAATCTACTTAAGTCTCCATTAAATAACATGTCATAGGTCTCTTTGATAGTGCATCGGCCATAATGTTCTTCTTCCTGTTGAAATAATCTATGTTGAAGTTGAATGCATGTACCTTCGTCACTCATTTATATTGGCACTCACTGATGTCCTTCTGCTAAATGAAATACTTCAAGCTGTTGTGATCTATTTTGACCAAGAATTTATTGCCCACCAAATATTGTCTGAATTTGGTCAAGGCATGTATGATTTCTAGCATTTCCTTTTCATAAATGGAGTACAACCTCTCGAGTTGATTGAGCTTTTTTCTCTAAAATACAATGGGGTTTCCTCCCTCCATCAAAACTTCCTTGATACCCTCATCGAATGCATCACACTCTAGTACAAATGGAAAAGTGAAGCCTGGTAATGCCAACACTAGAAAAGTGCCCATGACTTCCTTCATGTGATCAAAGGTTTTATGTGACTCATCGGTCCAGATGAAATCCCCATGCTTGGTAAGATCCATCAGTGGTGCTCCAATATGAGAAAAAAACCAGACAAACTGCCTGTAATAGTTGCACATCCTGAAGAAAATCCTCAACTCAGTCATGCTCCTAGGAGTTGGCCAATCCAAAATGACCCTGATCGTCTCCTCATGTACCTATACCCCATACACTGATGATGTACCCCAAGTAAAGTAGCTATGTCATACCAAACTCACACTTGGACTCTTTGGAGTATAGTGATTGTTCCTCCATGATCATAAATACCTCATCCTATTGATTAAGGTTAGTTGTCATTGATGTCAACCCTTGAAGAAAGCCCCGTAGCACAAAGGTTTGGGTAATGAACCCAATATTGTTTGATGTAAATATGACTCATTATTTTTTTGTCATGTTTGATAAGAAGTAAATATGGATGAACTCCAAAGTGGTCCCCTTATGGTGAAAGCCCTCACGGGAAGATGCTTTGTGGAGTAAGAGAACCCATGCTTAATTGTGGAATAATGAGATGAAAAAAAGTGAAATTGTTAGGGAAAATATCCTAGATGGATATTGCTTGTCATATCATTTCTGGTGGTATGTGGAATGACACATAATTCCTCATGGTTAGAGAGTTATGGCCATGAGAAGTTGGAGACCCCAGGTTTGGGTAATGGACCCAAGTTTGTTTGATGGGTAACGGTATGAGTTATGACATATTCTTAGATAATACTATTCTATATGGATAGTATATGTCATGCCATTTCTGGTGGTATGTAGAATGTCACATAACTCCTCACGGTTTGAGAGTTATGGCCTTACGAAGTTGGAGGACCCTCATATGTCATCTAGAAGCCCCA
>ML787263.1:369703-387541 GCA_009831015.1 Picea engelmannii
TATGGCCTTACGAAGTTGGAGGACCCTCATATGTCATCTAGAAGCCCCAAAAGGTCAAAGTAGTCAAAGTGGTTTAAGAGATTTTAAAAGGTAAATAATAAAGTGAAGTAATGAGTGTATTATAATTCAAAGTTAATACAAAACAAATTATTTTAATAATAAATTTAATGGAGAAATTAGAAGTGGACCCAACCCTAAAATAGGGAAAGTGGGCCAAGTGACCTAGAACATGTTTTCAAGGAAGCTACTTGGAGAGTATAAATAAGAGGAAAGACACTCTCATTTGAATCACACTTGAGAATATTGAATATCTATAGGTTTCTGAGGTAACCAAATTATATCTAAGCTGAAACTCTGAGTAAAGTGAAGAAAAGAAGGCCGAAATGCAAGGAAGGATAAATTCTTTTGATGGTGCTTTCTAAGGTATGTTATTTACAGGTCATCTCACCATTTTCGCTATAATTGTTTTTATATAATGATTCAGATATTTAAATTGCTATTCAAGTGAGAAAACATATCCAAGTATCTATGGTAGAAATCTCATCTTGTGGGTCATTGTATTTTGTGACTTACACTCCGTGGAAAATAGGGTTTGTGGCCAGTTCTGAAACTAGTCAAAATCAGGTGTTTCAGGTAAAAACCTCATAACATCTTCATAGTAGATCCAAATTTAGTGAGACCAAATGTTTTGGTTAGGGAAAAATATGTATAATTATTTTTAATAGATTCATATCAATTTATCAAATATTTTTTGCGGGGCACTTTCTACAAGGTCACTCTCTAGAATAAGCCAAAATTCAACAAGGTATGCCATTTTTTCTATAACTCCTTTTCTGAGAGGTTCCAAGTAGTGAATCTTGAAGGAATTGCATAAAAAACACTGAATAACATTGTGTATCAGTTTCAGATCTTTATACATTACAGGTTCAAAGTTATGATTACTTCAAATAGGGTTGTTGACTAATCCAAAACTAGGCATGTGATACTAAAGAAAAGTTTGATGAAAATGCTAGTCTCTTGTTTTTAAAGTTAAGGAAGGTTTGCAGGAATGTGATCATATACACCAGGTCTATTATAGATCTACAAATCATATTTTGATGATGAAATTGATGAGGGCTTTTGGTTGTGGTACATGTTGAGTACATGGTTTAGACAAGTAGTTGATGAGTTGGCACACATACATGATGTGTATAGTTGATGATGTTGGTACATATTGATGAGTCATAGTTGATGGGTAGTTGACACATGATTGGTACATAATTGGTACATTTTTGGATTCACTTGTTTATGGTACAGGTTGATTACAAGTTGGTGCATGGTTGATGCACTTGTTTATAGTAGAGGTTGATTACTGGTTGGTGCATGGTTGATGCACTTGTTTATGGTACAGGTTGATTATAGGTTGGTGCATGGTTGATGCACTTGTTTAAGATACAGGTTGATTACAGGTTGAGGTACAGGTTGATGCATGGTTGATGCACTTGTTTATGGTACAAGTTGATTACAAGTTGGTGCATGGTTGATGCACTTGTTTATGGTACAGGTTGATTACGAGTTGATTACAGGTTGGTGCATGGTTGATGCACTTGTTTATGGTACAACTTGACTATAGGTTGAGGTACAGGTTGATGCATGGTTGATGCATGGTTCAAATTTATTGGTACAAGTTTACAACGGTGTATCTCACAGTGATAGTGTCACAGTGGTTCTATCATTCTACTTCTACTTCATGGTGGCAGGATGGGGCAATGATAGGTGGTTGTAGCCACCTTCCAGTTGTAGATGGAGAAGATAGGGGGTTGTAGCCTCCTTCTGGTTGTATCTAGAGAATTGGGGAGTTGGATCTTCCCTCAGGTTGTAGCCTAAGAAACTAGGGGGTTGGAGCCTCCTTCCAGTTGTAGCTGGAAAACAAAGGAAGTTGGTTCTTCCAATCATTGTAATTCTTCAAGACATATAAGAAAAACAATTCTGTGGTTTTCTCCCAATTTGGGTTTTTTCCACGTAAAACACTGGTGTACTGTGTATGTGTATGATTGTTCATTTGTTCATTTCTTATTTACTCTACAGTTATTGGATGATAATGATTCATTGATATAACACTTGGATTATATGGTTAAAAAGGATTAAATTGCTCTATTACTGATTCACCCCCCCTCTCAATAATCCAACAATTGGTATTAGAGAAAGGTTCCTTTAGGAAACAGTTTAACCACTGGAAGGATATCATGGATTATTCTGAGAATGGAGTATCAATGTTTAATGGTCAGAATGGTTTTAAGTATGAGATGTGGAGCAGAAGGACGGAAGTATTTTTACAGACACAAGGACATTATATTTGGATATCAGTTGTTACAGGATATGATAGTTCAAAAAGGGAAATGAATACAACCAAGAAGGAATTTAAGAAGAATAACAAAATAGCAATGGATTTCATCTAGGAAGGATTACCTAAACCGGTAAGAGAAAAGGTTGGTAAATGTTCATCAGCCAAAGAACTTTGGGATAAGTTACATGACATATATTCTTCACCCATCACAAATTCAGAAAATGCCAAAGAAGATGTAGATATGGAACAAGAAGAAAGATGTTTATCATGTCAGACAGATTCAAAAGAGGAAGAGTATGATGAAGTAGAAGTTGATTACAAAGAAAAATTGATCAGTCCAATTAAATATCTAAGGAAAGAAAGAGAAGAAAACAACTCATCCAAGAAAGAATTGATGAAGCAAAAGAAAAATGTTCAAGGTTCTGAAAAAGATCAGCAGGTCATTAAGAATTTAAGAGCCCAACTAGAAGAGGCCAAAAGAATTGAAGAAACTCTAGAATATCAAAAGAAATGTTTAGAAGCCAACATAGCAACATAAAAGGAAAACACAGAAAAGAGAAAAGATATTGATGGATAATCTCAAGGAAAGAACCAATGATTTAAACCAACTTGAGGAAGAGTTTGTTCAAGAAGAGAGAAGAATGGAAGAAGAAATAATTGCATTCAAAATCCAACTTGAAGAAGCAAAGAGAACAGAAGAAGTCATGAAGTCTCGGATAATGAAGAAAGAATAAGAGGTTGAGAATCTTGAAGAAGAAGTTCTCACACTAAGAGTCAAAATCGACAAGCTCAACAAGAAAGTTGAAGAGACAAAAACATCCACATCAGTTGTAGAGAATGAAGAGAAGCACTCTACGTTGCTAGAAAAGAAGAATGAAGAAAATAGAAAGAGTTATGTAGAAGTACTCAAAGGAGGGAATCATGGTCGACTAGAATCTAAGAAAACTATTGAAGATACATCTTCAAGAATACCATCCATGTTCAAGACACAAAAAAGATTAAATCATGATCATGATCAGTCAAAGAAAAAATTCATAAGGACTACACCACAAAGAAGATCATTCACTCCCAGGTATGAAAATTTATTTTATGGTCATTTTTTTTATTGTACTAACTTTGGACATAA
The DNA here is from genome assembly GCA_009831015.1 of Picea engelmannii. Lineage (NCBI taxonomy): Eukaryota > Viridiplantae > Streptophyta > Pinopsida > Pinales > Pinaceae > Picea > Picea engelmannii. Next base: position 373,156 of record ML787263.1, read on the forward strand.
GGTTGCAGATTGTAGGGATTATAAAAGAAATGTTCAAGCAGATTGTGCCTATGTGTTCGCACGTAACATTGAGTGTTACAAATGTCATAACTATGGACACATAGCCAGTGATTGCAGAAGTAGGATCGATACTTCCATGAAAGAGAATATTGATATTAGATATAAGAAAGTATGGATAAGAAAATAGGAAGAATAGGTGAACAAAGACCAGGTACCAGAGATCGCAAGATTGACAATAAAACAAGATGAAGAAAATTCTATAGAGAAAAGGAAAGATGTTAGATACATAAAGGTTTGGAAAATAACTAAAAGAAAGGAAGGACAGGTAAATAAGGAACAGGTTCAAGAGATTTTACTTTCAGACATTGTAGTGAAAGATGAATCCATAGATAGAAAGAAAGAAGTCAGAGCTCGAAGAGATAATAAATCTACCAATGAAGATGATGATGAATACACATCAGAGCAAGAATTGTTCTGAGCCATCTGGCTTAGAGACTCCCAAGTAATATGAATATTAGATAGGAGGAGTCTATGCGATAGTTGTGATATACCAAAGAACCTTCCTTCGAGTAGCTTGCAGAGTTTGAGAAGACATATTCAGAGCAATCAATTAGCATAAGGATAGTTTGATAGTATAATGATAAATGGACTAGCATTATAGATAGTTGCGCAAGTAGAGTCTTGGATAGTATGGACAAAGATGGATTTGTAAGAAGAATTAGTAGGTTTTAATAGATATAAGATAGTGGATGAGAGCATGGATTCATAGATTGGTTTAGAGAGTGGTTCAAAGACAAAGGAACATTATCGTAATGGATGATAATTGCACAGGAAATGGCTCAAACAATACTAATGGATTACAAAGTGACAGATATTTTTTGGACACAGGTAGTGCATACATAAGTTCACATTCAAAATAGAGTAATGGTCAGAAACAACTTTGATAAAAATCCCTATGAACTACAGAAAGGAAGACCAACAAATGTGAAGCACTTCAAAGTTTTTAGAAGCAAATGCTACATTAAAATAGAAGATGGCAGAATGGGAAATTTTGACTCTCATGTGGACAAAGGAAAAATTGTTGGTTACTCAAGTACAAGGAAACCATACAAGTGTTACAATCTAAGATTAAACAAAGTTGTGGAAAGCATCAACGTAACAATTGATGAAACAGGCAGACCATAATCAAAGGAAGAAGAAAACAAATCAATGGAACAACTTTTTGAAGAAGAAGATGAAAAAGAAGAAGAAGAGGAAGATGAAGATGAAGAGAATCTAACAAAATTAGAAGAGAAAGTTCAACAAGTATCTCCAAAGACACCTAGAAAATGAGTACAGAAGAATCATTCTTCAGATCAGATTATTGGAAACAAAGATGCAGGAGTTGAGACTAGAAGAAAAATCCGTTCACTGGAACAAACACACCTAGCACTCTTATCTACAATTGAACCAAACTGTTTTGAAGAAGCCAGTAAGGATCAATTTTGGAATAAGGCCATGGATGAAGAATTGGATTAAATAAAAAAAAAGGACACTTGGGAATTGGTTCCAAGACCAAATAATAAGAATGTGATCGGCACAAAATGGGTTCTCGGGAATAAATTGAATGAAGATGGACAAGTTACAAGGAACATAGCTAGATTGGTATATAAAGGACATGCACAGATTGAAGGAATTGACTTTGAATACACATTTTCCCTAGTCGCTAGAATGGAAGCAATCTATTTGCTTTTAGCTTATGCATGCTCCAAGAATGCTAAAGTATATCAGATGGACGTAAAATCATCTTTTCTTAATGGGGAAATTGAAGAAGAAGTCTACATTGAACAACCAGAAGTATTTTAGTTGTCAGAGAACACGAACTATGTGTGTGAATTAAAGAAGGCCTTGTATGGTCTAAAACAGGCTCCTAGAGCATGGTACTCCAGACTGGATAAGTATCTGCAGCAACCAGGGTTCAGAAAAGGAAGTGCAGACAACAACCTCTACATCAAGGTAAGTCAAGGTAATATTTTATTAATTGAAGTTTATGTTGATGATATTATTTTTGGTAGTGATGATGACAGGTTAAGATAGAAATTTGTAAAAGACATGCAGAATGAATTTCAAATGTCGTTACTTGGAGAACTATCCTTCTGTCTAGGACTTCAGATACGTCAAAGAAACCAAGGAATTTTTATTTATAAAACCAAGGAATTTTTATTTATAAAACCAAGTATATCATAGAAATCCTAAAGAGGTTCAGAATGGAATATTGCAAACTAGTTATCACTTCCATGCAAACTAGTTGTAAGTTGAGAAAAGATGATGATTCAAAGTATACAGATCATAGGCAATATAGGTCAGTGATTGGCAGCCTACTATATGTGACAACATTCAGACCAGATGTAATGCAGGCAGTTGGACAGGTGGCATGATTTCAAGATGCACCAAAGGAATCACATGTATTAGCAGTAAAGAGGATCTTCAGATATCTCAAAGGAACATAAGAGTTTGGATTATGGTATCCAAAAGGTAAAGATCTATCACTTATTTCCTACACAGATGCAGATTGGGCAGGTTGTATTGACAACCGATGAAGCACTAGTGGAGTAGTGTTCTACTTAGGTGAGTTTTTGGTATCATGGCTAAGCAAGAAACAATCATCGGTATCTCTATCTACAGTCGAGGCAGAGTATATTGCAGTAGCAACATGTTGTACACAGTTTCTTTGGATGAAACAAACTTTGACAGATATACAGGTTGAGTATGATGAGCCCATTCCAATATATTGTGATAATACAAGTGCCATCAATATCTCAAAATACCCGGTGATGCACTCCAAGATGAAGCACATTCCAATCAAGTATCACTTTCTACAGGAACAGGTTGCAGAAAATAACATCAGAGTTGAGCATGTGGGCACAAAAGAACAAGTGGAAGACATATTCACAAAACCACTTCCACGAGAAGCCTTTGAATATCTTTGCCAAAGACTTGGAGTTATTTCTACTCCAAAAATGAATGATTTTTGAATGCTTATCTTATATGTCTTAGATGTACACGAGGAATCACCATAAGAGGACAATCTGTCAGGGGGAGCATCCCCAGATGGAAAGATACCTTTTCCATTGATGAAAAAGGGGGGGAGATTTATTAGATGCAGAGGATACAGGCATGGTTCCAGGGGGAGCAGATTTATAAGATGCAAAGGATAAAAGCATGGTTCTAGGGGGAGCATGAGTGATAGGATTTCAGTATTGCATTAGAGTGTTGCCATCAATGCCAAAGGGGGAATTGTTGATTAAGGTTGGTTTTCATTGGTGTCAACCCTTGAATAAATCCCCATAGAACAAAGGTTTGGGTAATGGACCCAATATTGTTTGATGTAAATATGAATCATTATTGTTTTTTCATGGTTGATAAGAAGTAAATATGGATGAACTCCAAAGTGGTCCCCTTATGGTGAAAGACCTCACAGGAAGACACTTTGTGGAGTAAGAGAAACCATGCTTAATTGTGGAATAATGAGATGAAGGAAAGTGAAATTTTTAGGGAAAATATCCTATATGGATAGGGCTTGTCATGTCATTCTGGTGGTATATGGAACGACACATAATTCCTCACAGTTAGAGAGTTATGGCCATGAGAAGTTGGAGACCCCGGGTTTGGGTAACAGACCCAAGTTTGTTTGATGGGTAATCATATGAGTTATGATATATTTATAGTGGTATGTATAATGCCACATAACTCCTCACGGTTTGAGATTTATGGCCTTACGAAGTTGGAGGACCCTCATATGTCATCTAGAAGCCCCAAAAGGTCAAAGTAGTCAAAGTGGTTTATGAGATTTTAAAAGGTAAATAATAAAGTGAAGTGATGAGTGTATTATAATTCAAAGTGAATACAAAACAAATTATTTCAATAATAAATTTAATGGAGAAATTATAAGTGGACCCAAACCTAAAATAAGGAAAGTGGGCCAAGTGACCTAGAACATGTTTTAAAGGAAGCTACTTGGAGAGTATAAATAAGAGGTAAGGCTCTTTCATTTGAATTACACTTGAGAATATTGAATATATATAGGTTTCTGAGGTAAAAAAATGATATCGAAGCCGAAATTCAAAGGAAAGTGAAGAAAAGAAGGCCAAAATGCAAGGAAGGATAAATTCTTTTGATGGTGCTTTCTAAGGTATGTTATTTATAGGTCATCTCACCATTTTCGCTATACCTTTTTTTCTATAATGATTTAGATCTTGAAATTGATATTCAAGTGAGAAAACATATCCAAGTATATGTGGTAGAAAATTAAGCTTGTAGGTCATTGTATTTTGGGAGTTACACTCCGTGGAAAATAGGTTTTGTGGCCAGTCCTAAAACTAGTCAAAATCATGTGTTTTCGGGTAAAAATGTCATAACTTTTTCATAACAGATCCAAATTCAGTGAGACAAAATGTGTTGGTTAAGGTACATTTTCTAGTATGCTTTATAATATTTTTATATTAATTCATCAAATATTTTGTGTGGGGCACACTCTACAAGGTCCCTCTCTAGAATAAGCCGGAATTCAACAAGGTATGCCATTTTTGCTATAACTCCTTTTCTGAGATGTTCCAAGTAGTGAAACTTCGAAGAATTGCATAAAACACATCGTATAAAATTGTATATCAGTTTTATATATTTATACATTACAGGCTCAAAGTTATGATTACTTCAGGATAAGGTTGTTGACTAATCCAAAACTAGGCATGTGAGACTAAAGAAAAGTTTGATGAAAATGCTAGTCTCTTGTTTTTAAAGTTAAGGAAGGTTTGTAGGAATGTGATCATATACACCAGGTCTATTATAGAGCTACAAATTATATTTGGATGATGAAATTGATGAGGGTTTTCGGTTGTGGTACATGTTGAGTACATGGTTGAGACAAGTAGTTGATGAGTTGGTGCACATACATGATGTCTATAGTTGATGATGTTGGTACATATTGATGAGTCATATTTTATGAGTAGTTGACATATGATTGGTACATACTTGGTACCTAGTTGGATGCACTTGTTTATGGTACAGTTTATTGCATGGTTGATGCACTTGTTTATGGTACAGGTTGATTACAGGTTGGTGCATGGTTGATGCACTTGTTTATGGTACAGGTTGATTACAAGTTGGTTCATGGTTGATGCACTTGTTTAAGGTACATTTTGATTATAGGTTGAGGTACAGGTTGATGCATGATTGATGCACTTGTTTATGGTACAGGTTGACTACAGTTTGGTGCATGGTTGATGCACTTGTTTATGGTACATGTTGATTATAGGTTGATTATAGGTTGGTGCATGGTTGATGCACTTGTTTATGGTACATGTTGATTATAGGTTGATTACAAGTTGGTGCATGGTTGATGCACTTGTTTATGGTATAGGTTGAAGTACAGGTTGATGCATGGTTCATATTTATTGGTACAGGTTTACAGTGGTATATCTCATAGTGATAGCACGACAGTGGTTCCATCATTCTACTTCTACTTCATGGTGGCAGGATAGGGCAAGGATAGGTGGTTGTAGCCACCTTCCGATTGTAGACGGAGAACATAGGGGGTTGTAGCCTCCTTTTGGTTGTAGCCAAAGAATTGGGGAGTTGGAGCTTCCCTCGGGTTGTAGCCTGAGAAACTAGGGGGTTGGAGCCTCCTTCCAGTTACAACTGGAAAACAAAGGAGGTTGGTTCTTCCAATGAATGTAATTCTTCAATACATATAAGAAAAAGCGTTCTGTGGTTTTCTCTCGATTTGGGTTTCCACATAAAACATTGGTGTACTGTGTATGTGTATGATCATTCGTTTGTTCATTGCTTATTTACTCTACAGTTATTGGATGATAATGCTTCATTGATATAAAACTTGGATTATATGGTTAAAAGGGATTAAATTTCTCTATTATTGATTCACCCCCCCTCTCAGTAATCCAACACATCCAAGTGCCTCATATTCTCCTTCCATGTCTTGTCGTAGACCAAGATGTCATCAAAGAAAACTAAGACTGATTTCCTAAACTGATCCCTGAAGATGTGTTTCATGCAAGAATGAAATGTAACTGGTGCATTGGTCAACCCAAATGGTATAACTGGGAACTTGAAATGTCCAAAGTGACACTGAAATGTCATATTCTCTATGTCCCTCTCTCCAATGTCGGTCTGATGATACCTAGAGCATAGATCAATCTATGAGAAGAAAATTTTCCCATGCAGTTCATCCATCAACTCATCAATGAGAGGGATATGATATTGTTTCTCGATGGTTTTATTATTAAAGGCCTGGTAATCAATGCACATCCTCATGGTAACATCCTTCTTCAGAACCAAGACAATCGAATAAGCGAATGGACTACTGTTAGGTCATATGTGTCCCATCGCTATAAATTCCTTAATTGTTTTCTATATCTCATCCTTGAACCTTCTAGTATGATGATAGGCTGGGATGATCATAGGTTTTCTCCCTCCTCCAAATTAATGGTTTGACTAAACCCCCTGTCAGTTGGTCTTCCTAGTGGAATCAACCCAAAAACCTGTTGATGTCATCCCAACAAGCTCCTAATCTCTGTATGATACTATTTTCGACCCTATGAATCCTTATGTGTAGTGATCAATCAATATGCGACATATGCTACCTCCCCATGTATGAATATCCTCTTCATTCTCTTGGTCGAAACTATCCTATGTGCTCCTATCGACATGCCTCTTAGAACAAACCTCTTCCTGTAACTTTCTTTGAACCCCATCACCAAGGTTTGGTAGTTGGTGGTGATTTTTCCCAAGGTGATCATCCACTAAACTCCCAATACTACATCTGTGTTAGATAGGTCAACCACATAAAATGTGTCTCTCACTTTATAGTTGCATAAATTTATCTCCAAGTCTGAAACTTTGTCTAGAAACTCAATTGTATGGCCATCTACTACTACAACATCAAAACCCTCAAACTCCTATGTCTAAAGTTCTTGCATCGATAACAATGAAGCATCAATGAATTTGTGGGTGGCCCCATGATCTATAAGGGATATTTCTCATTTTCCATGAATAGTCCCTCTGATCCGGAGGGTATAATACATAGGAACACCAAAAAGGGGTGCTATGACTCCTCCCTTTGTTGGTTTATTTCTGTTAGCCTTCTCAGGAGGTTATGGAATTACCGGTGGGTGGGCCCTTGCTGATGTTGGTGGTCTACAGGGAGGATGTTGCTCTTCCTATGCTGACTCCTCCTCTGATATAGTGGATCCACCGACATGCTCCCCCTCCTCACTATCCACAATATCTTTTTCCACCTCAATATAATGAATCTCTCCCTTTCCCATGCACCTGTGGCCTAGGATCCAAGGGTCTCTACAGTTGAAGAAAACCTTCTTCCTCATAATATCTTTCCTCGTCTCATCATATAGATTATCCTCGCCCTTCCATTCTCTCTGGAATGGCTTCATGTATTGATCCTTCTGTAGTATGAAAGATTTGGAAAAGGGTTTAGTATTTGGAATTTGAATATACCTGATCTAGATGGATATCAGTGGCCACCCACCTTTTCCAACAGGCTCAAAATAGTTTTCTAACAATTTTGGCAATTTACTATTTTTAGCAGCTTTAACTTTCGAGGCCATTTTGAGGGCCTAAATGAAGGTTTTTTAGGATAGATATCCTCAATTATATTCAAAGGAATTATTGATCCCCCAAAATTAATATCCTCAATGATACCTTTCCAATGGGCTATCACACGCCTAAAACAAAGATCGTATGCAAAAGTTACGACCCCGGGAAGTTGATGTACTAACTTACCCAAACGGGGCCCACATGACTTTTGGCACTTCGTCTCCTAGGGTTAGGTTTTTGGTTGTCTAGGGTTTTTGGCATTCTTTATTATTGTAAAAAGGCCTTTAAAGCCTCATTGTAACCTGCTTCTTGCGAATGCGTGTTGTCGTCACATCTCTTCTCAGAGATAAGTTGCCACCATTCCAGCAAGCTTGTTTCCGTTGCATTTTACAATTTCAGCTTATTTCATTATTGAATAGAAAACCAGTTTTATTGTATCTCTATTATTTTGTGTTAAGAAATTGTTAATAATTTGTATTCATTTCACTCTTCTCATCAAATCCATATCAGTGGTATCAGAGCGATCTACTCCTTGTCGTCTTAATGCATGTCCCCAACGAGGTCAGAGTACAAAGAGTTGGGTCTCGAGCTTGTTTCTCTTGAGGAAAGAAGCTCTCACATGCCCAAGAGACCTCCCATGGTAGGAGAAAAGAAATATGATGGGACAGGAGATCCTTTAAAATTTTTTATTGAGGAATCCCTCACCCAACAAAGGAACGAGATGATGGATAGTTTCATGCAAATCCTTCGGTGACTACCAACAAGCGATGCATCTTCATCGAACAGAGGCACCTCCCCCTTCAAGGTACAAATAAACTTTGATATTCCTATATTTTAAGGTCATATATATGAAAATATTGTAGACAAGTGGTTGAATCTACTAGAAGGGTAGTGTTTTTTCCATAACTTTTCAAATAAAGAAAAGATTACTTTTGTGCTCCTCAAAGCCGTTCCCCATGTCAAATATTGGTGGGAAACTTTATGTGAGCAAAAGGAAATAGAGGAAACCTCATTAGTTTCAGGCACGACCAGCTAGGAATCCTTCAGGGATGCTATTAAGGAACAACACTACCCTGTCAAAAGTTATGATGACCTATATACCAAATGGACCACACTACGGCAAGAAAGAGACCAAGTAGTGCCAGATTTGACAAATATTTTCCATACCTTGTGCACCAAGTTGGGTATCAAAGATTCAGAGTGACATCTATTTCTCAACTATCATGGTGCTCTACATAGATACATCCAGACCAAAATGGAATTTCTGGACATCTCATCCTTGGGCGCGGCCTACCGATATGCTGTCAAAATCAAGCAGAAGCTCAAACAAAAGATGCGGCAATTTGGGCCTGGGAACCCCTAAAAAAAAAAACCAAGAAAGGGCAGCCCCAACCCACTGAACAAAGGATAGAGAAATTATGGAAAGTATCAGGACAACCAGTCCAATCCATAAGCAAAGAAGGACATTGTAAAGACAAAGAAAGATACTGGGAAGTGGTGCGACTTCCATAAGATCCCTTGGCATAACACTGCTGATTGTCTCTCAAAGCAGTCATTGGTGGATGAAATGAAAGCCTCTGAATCAGATGTAGATTATGACTTTGAGCCAGAACCAGAAAGGGGAAGATGGATCATTGACACAGAACCTAGTGTCACCATTGCTACCACCAAGCTCTAGCCTGGTGAACCAGATGAGCCAGAAGAAGGAGAGTGCCTCTTCCATTCACAGATGTGGGTAAAAGGCACCTCGCTTCACTTCATCATTGATAGTGGTAGCCAGAAGAAACTCATCTCAATAGAGGTCATCAAGCAGTTGGTCCTGCCAACAATTTCATACCCACAAACGTACACCATTGGGTGGCTCCACCAAGGAAGCGATCTCCGCGTTAGCCAACAGTGCCGACTGTTGTACCACATCAAGCCCTTCAAAGTCAAGGTATTGTGTGATGTTGCTCCTCTTGAAATTTGTGATGTTCTTTTGGGCCAACCTAATTTATGGAAACATCATGTTGTATATGAGTCTAGGCCTTGTAATGTTATTATTACTTTGAACAAGAAATTGTACAAGATACCTGAGGCAGTCCCACCTAGTGCTATTTCCTTGACCTCTACTAAGAAATGCATGAAGGTCATCTCTCAGATGGGGAAGTTTTTCTTCTTCATGATTCACTCTCAGAATAAGATAAATATCACAACCACATCCATGGTCTCTGTTGCTGACCTCTCCACATAGTAAAAGCATGTAGAAAGAATACTCAGATATATTCTCCTCACCTACAGAGGTACCTCTACACTACCAGGTCAAGAACCCCATCGATCTGACCCCTGGTGCACCACTACCCAATGGGCCAGTCTATTATCACTCTTTATTAGAGAATGAGGAGATCAAGCGATAGATCTAAGAGCTACTCCATAAGGGGCACATCCACCCCATCTCATCACCTTCTGGGAGCCCAATCGTGCTGGTACAAAAGAAGGATGGAACCAGGCAACTTTTTATTGATTACCGAGCTCTGAATAAAATTACAGTTAGAAACTGGTACCTGGTTCCTCGAATCGATGACCACCTTGATCAAATCATGGGGGCCAAATACTTCAGTAAGATTGATCTGAAGTCTGGATACCACCAGGTCCCGATAGAACAAACAGATGTATGGAAGACCACCTTCAAGTCAAAGGAAGGCCTTTTTGAATGGTTGGTCATTCCCTTTGGTCTGAAAAATGATCCAACCACTTTCATGAGGATTATGGACGATATCCTACGACCATTCACCAATAATTTTGTAGTAGTGTATCTTGATGACATTCTAATTTACAACAAGACTTGGGTCGAACACTTGCAACATATTCAGCAGATTTTGCACACCTTGTGGTAGCACAAGCTATACACCAACTTGGAAAAATGCTCCTTCAGCATGGACATGGTCCATTACCTAGGCTACATCATTGATCAACATGATGTATATGTGGATCCATCCAAGATCCAAGTCAACCGTGACCGGCCAGCCCCAACAACACTCATTGAGCTTCGGAGCTTCTTGGGCCTTGCCAATTTCTACTGCAGGTTCATGTTGGGTTTCTCCCATATTGCATGGGCCCTCAGCCAAATAAACAAGGGTGGTGGTAAGGTGAAATTTGTGTGGGGCCAGTCCCAACAGCAACCATTCAATGATTTAAAGGAACGCTTGTGCTCAGCCCCAGTACTTTCACTACCAGAACTGCAACATCCTTTTGAGATCGAGACAGATGCTTCAAACTATGCTATGAGCATCATTCTCACATAGCACAGCCACCCCATGGCCTATCATAGTGAGACATTGTCAGATACTATCCATAAGTACCCTAATTACGACAAAGAAATGTAATCCATTGTGCAAGCATGCCGCCAGTGAAGACATTACATTCTTGGGAAGGAGACAGTCATCCACACTGATCATAAGCCACTGTAGTTCATGCAGACATAGGGAAAATTGCATAATGACCTCCATCAAAAGTGGTCCACATACTTGTAGCAATTCCACCTCAACATCAAGTATAAAACAAAAAGCACCAATAGTGTCGTTGATTACCTCAGCAGACCGCCAGCCATGGAACTCACCACAGTGCTAGACTCTTGCATCCATGAGACATCTGGATGTCCCCAACTCTATGAGACATACCCTAAATTCACCACCACCTACCAAATGTTGGGTGCAAACGGAGTTGTCTATAATTTCCATCTTCAGGATGGGTTGTTGTGTCATCTAGTCCATATCTATGTTCCATCAAGTGAAAGAGAGAACCCGATCTGGGAATCACATTACAGTCAGGTGGTAGGACACTTTAGCATTGAAAAGATAGTGGAAATGCTACAGAAACATTTCTACTGGCCGAAACTTCGACATGAAGTCATCAAGTATATCAAGTCCTACACTGCCTGTGCTATTGCCAAACTGACCACTAAGAAACAGGGCTTGTACACCCCTCTTCCTAGTCCTGACAGGCCATGGTAATCCATCTCAATAGACTACATGTTGGGCCTCTCATCCACCAAGTGGGGAATGACTATGTTTTTTTGGTTGTTGATCTCTTTTCTAAGATGGCGATTCTTGTTGCCTGCAAGAAGAGATTCAAAATAGAGACCATTGCCAAGCTCTTCCTTGAATGAGTCTGGGTACATTTTGGAATCCCACAAACCATTATCTCATATCAGGATAGTCAACTTCTCAGCACATTCTAGTCGAGCCTTTAGTCACTGCTGGACACCAAGCTCACCAAATCCATGGCCTTCCACCCCAAGAAAGATGGACAAACTGAGGTTGTAAATCAAATGATTGTGCATATCCTTCACATGTATAATTCAAGGCACCCTCACACATGGGATGAGAGCCTTCCCTATGTCCAACATAGCTACAACCGATCCCTGCATAACTCATCCGGCCACAATCCCTTTCAAGTGGGGTTGGGATTCCAACCACTGGGACCCATAGATGTTGCACTTCCACTTGCAGTCACCTCAACCGACTCATTTCCTGCTCCAACTAAAGCTGACAAAGCCACCCGGTTCATTGAGTGGATCCAACACATCTTCCAACAGGTTTAGGATATCCTACAAAAGTCCAATGGCAAGTACAAACAATGCCATGATCAACATCGAGTGTCGCACAAGTTTCAGGTGGGCGACAAAGTTTGGTTTCACTTGTAGAAAGAACACCTTACAGGACCCCATCAGAAGATTCGCCCACTCTATTATGGGTTTTACACTATCACCAAGGCCATGGGGGATAATGATTTTAAGCTCAACATTCCTCCTTTCCTTGGTCTGCACCCACTGTTCAACATCGATCTTGTTCGCCCTTATTTCTGACCATTATTGGACACCTCAGAAGTAGCAGAAAAACTGACACCAAAAAATATCAACCCTGAATGCCTACAATAGGAATCTAATGATCATATTGTGGACAAACATATCAAGGGCACTCGACAACAAAAGATCCAACTATATCGAGTCGTCAAAGCAGGGCAACTCTTGCACCAAGGCAAGTGGCTCACCCGGGGCCAAATTCAATAGAAATTTCCTCATCTGATGGGGGACCTCAATGCAATGGATACCATTTCTTCCTAATGATGGAGGATTGATCCAAATGGATATCGATGGACACCCATCTTTTCCAGCTGGCTCAAAACAATTTTCTGACAATTTTGGCAATTTACTATTTTTAACAGTTTTAACTTTTGGGGCCATTTTGAGGGCCTAAATGAAGGTTTTTAAGGATATATCTCCTCAATGATAGCCAACTACATCATTGAGCCCCCAAAATGAATTTCCTCGATGATACCTTTCCAATGGGTTATCACACGCCTAAAACGAATATCGTATGCAAAAGTTACGACCTCAGGAAGTTGATGTACCAACTTATCCAAACGGGGCCCACATGACTTTTGGCGCTTCATCTCCTAGGGTTAGGTTTCTGGATGTCTAGGGTTTTGATAATTCTTTATTATTGTAAAAAGGACTTCAGAGACTCATTGTAACCTACTTCTTTTGAATGCACGTTGTCGTTACATCTCTTCTCGGAGATAAGCCACCACCATTCCAACAAGCTTATTTTCGCTGCATTTTACAGTTTCAGCTTATTTCGTTATTGAATAGAAAACCAATTTTATTGTATCTTTGTTATTTTGTGTTAAGAACCTGTTAATAATTTGTATTCATTTCATTCTTCTCATAAAATCTAGAACACTTCCAAATATCAAGTACATAAGATGGCATCCTGCAATGTGTGAGGCACATATGCATTCACCCATCCTCTCAACAGCTTTTTGAGTCCCTCTATGAATACCATGATCATATTGGGCTCTAATATATCTATCACTTCCACTAATAGCCACTGAAACTTCGTGATGAAGGCCTCTATTGTGCCATTTTGTCTCAACTAGGATAGATCCGTAAAGTGGATCTCGGGATCCCCCATGTCAAACCTTTCCATGAGTCTCTCTATGAACTCCCTATAGGAGGTGATGTGATTGTGTCCCAATGCCACCACTCATGTGCCACACCCTCCAAGTGTAGGGTAGTGAAATTAATGGCCTCTGTCTCAATCATTTGGTTGATCTTGTAGTATGTTTCTAGCTTTTGTAGCCAAGCTTTGGCAATTCATTTGGATGATCCATCAAAAGAAGGTATGGTGATTTTACCAACTTTCCATATGAAATCAATGTTATGCCCCTACTTCTTTTGTTGTCCTCGTCTCTTTGTCTCTCTTAGGTAGTTCCTAAGTCTGATTCCACAATACTCGACTAGGGTCATGTCCTAATAGAAGTCATGACCCAATGCTTCATACTCCCTCTCGTACTTTGCAATTTCCTCCTCCTCAGTGGGCAGCCTCTATGCTATCGACTGTTGTGTTGCTGCTAAGGGTTCCCTCTCAAAACTAGGGAACAATGGCTTGGGAATTATACTCAAATATGGGTATGTGTGAGTAGGATACGGGGGTCTACTACCTTCCCCTAAGTTCCCCTTTGTTGCATGTGGGGCTTGTGTGCCCGGGTTTCCCACTATAACCAATATATCAACCATCTATGTCAAGGATTGAGTCATGGCTTGTTGACTGACTACCATATTGTCAAGTACCTACATGAAGGATACCTTTGGCTCCATGATCTAAAAATATGACGAAGACTTGATGAACTTGATTAAATTAAATTGCAAGTTAAATGTTATGTGTTTTAATGCAACCGGATCAATTTGCAACACATAATTAAAGATGACTTATGTAGAAATAAGCATAGACAGCAT
>ML787263.1:411314-478235 GCA_009831015.1 Picea engelmannii
TGTATATGTATATGTATATGTATATGTATATGTATATGTATATGTATATGTATATGTATATGTATATGTATATGTATATGTATATGTATATGTATATGTATATGTATATGTATATGTATATATATATATGTATATGTATGTATGTATGTGTGTTTTTTACATATTTTTATGTCTTATGGATTACATTATATTTGCAAATGTATTTACATGTGTGTGTGTGTGTGCTTTTTCTTACACGTGTGAAAAATGCCAATCTAATACCTGATTAGCTAGAGTATTTGTGATTTGATTCAATCTCCTAGGAACATGAATATACGTAATGTAATCAAAGCTTCATTCTAAGAGACGTACCCTAAGGAATCATCAGTGTAGAGTAGTATCATAAATGTGGTAAACCCCATTTAACTGAGAAACAACCAACTGAGTGTCTAAATAGACCCGGAGGTGAGAGATACCATGTGACAAAGCATCATAGAGAAACTCTATAATTTCATTGTATTCGATGACATTGTTTGTGGTGTCACCTAAACATATACCTCCTGAAGATAGAAACTGGATTTGAGGTGAAAAAATTACCCAATCTACGGAAAAAAGCCTTTGACTATGTTGGCTAGTGTCATCCACGAACCCAATGAACACCTCTGATTCACTTGATATCTTCCATAGTGAAAAATATGACATTAAAAACAAATGATATATATAAAAATAAATAAAAATTAAATAACTTTAAAAAAAAACAAATGTACAAGAAATATACATATGTACAAGAAGTCACCCAAGGCGACCCACCTACGAATAATACTTCTTGAGGTAGAGCCTATTTCTAGGATCTTCCAAAGCATTTCCCTTAAAGTATACCAGACAATAATCACCCTTATTTAGAACCTATTTCATGATAAAAGGTCTTAACCACATGGGTTTGAACTTGCCTACCCCTAGGGGGTCCTTATATTGGTCATAGACCAAGACAAGTTCACCTTCAGAGAAAAACTAATGAGCAACAAACCCATCATACTGACACTTGACTTTTTTTTGTGAGCCTCATTAGCCAAGGCCGAATCATGACACTTCTCATTTAGCTGCTCGAGGTATAATAAACACTCTTCAAATGGTGAAGTGTCTGGAAATAACTGTACTGTCAACTTTAGAGACGAGATCTAGAACTCTATGGGAAAGATTGCTTCTAGCCCGTAAACAAGTTGAAAAGGTGTGAAACTGGTTGTAGTCTTAACAGACATTCGATAGGCCCATAATGCCAAGTATAACATCAAATTCCAATTTGAATTGGTTGAATTTATCGTTTGTTGTAGAATGGTCTTAAGATATTTATTTACAGCTTCCACCTGATCATTCCCTTGTGGGTAGTAGGGTGATAAATTTTCTTACCTCAACCCAAGATTTGATGTTAACTCAGACATCATCTTTTTTCTGAAAGTGACTTCCATGTTCAGTGACAATATCTCTTGGGACGCCAAACCTTGTTATAATCTAGTTAAACAAAAAGAGAGTTGCAGTCTCTCTGTCATCTTTGAACCTTGGCATATCTTCAACCCACTTGGTGAAGTATTCTACTTCGACGATGATATAATAGTGCCCCATTTCTAAAGGGGGGTTGCATGTAGTGTAATCAATCCCCCACTTATTGAAGGGATAAAATGTAATGATGAGAAACATGGGAGAGGGGTGTGCCCTCATCTTCCAAGAGAAGATCTAACACAGGTGACACTTCTTGACTGATTCAACACAATCTTTGATTAATTTCGGCCATAAGTAACAAACTCATAGGATCTTTTGGGTTGTTTCCAACCCAAACAAATGACTGCCACATGATCCAGTGTGGAAATCATTAAGCATGATTTTTCCTTCTTCATGAGTGAGACATTGGTGAAGGATGCAATCTACACATCGACGAAATAAAGTGTCCTCAAGTATGAGATATTTCTTGGCCTAATGGCATATACAGAGATGCTCATCTTGAGAAGCAGAGGTGGGGCACTTCAAAGTCTAGAGATAGACAAGTACATCTCCATACCAGGGGTCTGAATATGTGATAAAAAACATGTCTTCTTTAATATGAAACTCTTTGGGAATAACATCACCTAACTCGACCAAAAGTTCTGAGATGAGTTCCGCAAAAACTAGCGACTTTTTGGATTTTGCCGAAACAAAATCTAAGTCAAATTCTTGGATGACAACTATCCATATACTGATATTTCCAACAATTACTCATCCTGTCAACATGTATTGAAACAGATTCACAACGGAAATTATGGTGGTCTTGCGAAACAATATATAATGATGGAATCGTTGGACAACATGAACTGCTGTCAACGCAAGTTTCCCAACATGAGAATAATTGAGTTCTAATCCAAACAAGCCTCAAATAAAGTAATAAATCACATAGTTTGAGAGCAAATGCTCCTCCTGAACCAATACCATATCGACGGTCGACTCTATCGCAGCCAAGTACAATAATAAGTCTTTATTATAATTAGGTGGCCGAAGTAGAGGGGAAGTCATGAGGGTGTGTATCAACACTTCGAAAGAGCATTGAGCGGCTTTGTCCCAATGAAAAGGAACATCCTTCTTCAGTAAATGCATAAAGCCTTTTGTGATCTCAGCCTAGTTTTCGATGAAACACCATAAAAAGTTTTCTTTTCCCTGTAAACTCTGAAGCTGAAGGATTATGCGTGTAGGAGGCAACTGAACTATTGCTTAAACCTTGAGAAGATTGACCATGATCCTTATTTTCGAAAGTATGAAACCTAGTATATGATTTGATGTCACACAAAAACTTCATTTGTTTGGATTCAAGCGAATCCAGTAGTAGAGACATCACTCAAATATAAGTCGAAGGTATGTGGGATGATAAAATCTCTTACAATATCATGATGCTAAATTATCAAAGTAGGCCTCGACTATATGTTTGAGATCGTTGAGATAAAAATACATGGCCCGCTGAAATGTAGCCCCAACATTTTTCAAACCAAAAGGCATCTTTCGATAAGCGAATGTACCCCATAGACAAATGAAAGAGTTTTTGTGTTGGTCTTCAGGTTTGATCTATATTTGATTGTATCCTGAAAAACCATCCATGAAAGAAAAGGCTTCACAACCTGCACATTCATTGACTATCTGGTCAATACATGGCGTGGAGAAATTATCCTTTGGAAAATATTTGTTCAAATCATGGAAGTTCGTACATACGCGAATTGTACCATGTTTTTTGTCGACTAGAACAAGATTTCACACCTATTGAGTCAAATGGGAGATGTAGATAAAACCTGCTTTGAGAAGTTTCTCTACTTCAGCCTTAATCGTTGTTGCTTTCTTAGGATTGAATGGATGAAGCTTATGTTGGACTAACTTAGAATCAAGATAAGTCATGATTTTGTGTTTGATGATTCATGGATCAATGCCTAGCATTTCCTTGTAAGACTAGGCAAAAACGTCACATAATTCTTTAAATAAATTTGTGTATATTTGAATCTCCTCGGGGAAACAGTCAGCTCCAACGAGAATGTTTTCCATGATGCCAGGGGTTCTGGATATATCTATAGGTATCATTTCAGTGATGGTTGACATATTACCTTTGGCATAAACAACGTGTGTAGTCAAGGGGTTAATAGGACAAGACCAATCTCTAGTCATAGTCAAAGTGAGTTCTCCTGCTTCAATTCTTCTTAACTCTGGGAGGAAATAATATCCATGATGGAGATCATCCCAGGGTCTATCTAGACTAGTCATTGCTTCAATAATATCCTCATCTGAGGTCAAGAATAAGTCTAAAGAATCAGGATTGCAAGGGAACCTTTAGCCCAAGTAGGCTCAAGAATCGGATCTAACTCCTGTCTGGGGATTGGATTGGGGTCGGTGGAAGCTTGTTGGACTATTGAGTATGCAACTTCTGTCACGAACAAGGGCATGGACATACCATGGTGACCTATCCCTTCCATCATGGTCGATGGGGAAGAAAGAGTCCATAGATCATTGAATTCATATGAAATGATGAGACTTGAAAAATCTCAACCTTATACTGGTCTGATATGAACTTAACATCGCTAGAAGGAAGCAGGTAATTGAAAGTACCCATAAAATGTGGGCACAAACCAACCCCTATGTTGATGATGTCGGGTTGAGGGTTATCAATCATTGGGACCGTGGATGCCCTCGATGAAGGGGCAGGATCAGAGAAAGACAAATGATCAATGGTCATGATCCGACCATCGTGTGGAAACAACAAGACTCAGAAACCTATAGCGACCACTGCTTGCATAGAATAGGTCCAAATCCTTACTAACAAGATATTGTAGTCAAGAGATGCATCGACCACCTCAAACTCGACACACACGGTATTCCCCCCTAGCTGCACAGGAAAAGAGGGGATGATGCCATGTGGTTGGAATGAATGACTGTTGAAAGAGGTAAGAAGAGTTGGTGACAGAGACAAAATGGGTTGGCCAATGGACTTCCAACATGGAAACAACATCATGCATGTCGAGTCACCCTCATCAACCACCATGAGGAAAATGTTTTAAGTAAACATTTTCGTCAGGTAAGGCAATACTATCTAAAACGCAACATGGTAAGGGAGACGAGGTTTTAAGTCAGTCGCATCGAGCATGATCGTACCTGGATTATAAGTCTCATCAGATCCTAAGGCGGCTAACAAATCCTTTCTCTAGGAGGGGCAGCTCTGGATGACCTCCAAAGAAGACATAACACAAGGGGTTTGAGACAAATCCCCTACCACTGAGTAGTTCTAGGTGGCCCTTACGTTTTCATTGTGAGAATATTTCTTGAACACACCTTTTGGGATGCATGTCATTGTTTTTCCCAACTACTTCTCGATCTAGAGAGGAAGAGGTGGGTTTTCAACTTTTTTACTCTTATCAAAGCTATTTAGCATTCCGTAACCATGCACTCTAGGCAATATATAGGCATCACCTTTCATCATATACACATTCATGGATGAAGAATTAATTGAATATGGAGGGGGTCCTTGATTGCCCCCATCCGTGCACAGAGAGGCTTGGGTTAAATTTTTCCCATGTTGAAATGGGTTCGTTAGCACAACAGGCTGCTGCTATGCCAATAAATTTTCGGACTCCAAAAGCTGAGGGCACCGGTGAGTCAGGTGTTCTTCTATTCACATGTTACACGATATTTTGACTTCTTGTTTTTTGTGTTTCCCCCGCTAAAATTATCAGTAGGTTTCTTATTCCCCTTACCCTTCTTTCACTATTTCTTCTTTTCGTCATGTTGATGGGTAGCCTTCAGGTTTTTCAATTACACACTATGTACATTTGATGTTTGGGTAGGTGGGGTAGCCAGACTAGTGGTCTAGCTAGACACTTTATTTTGTATCAACAATTTTTGCAATTGTTTTGACAGTTGATCAACGAACATCATTTGTGTTGAACCAAAAATACCATCGGCATGTGGTCCAACTCTCTGTCTAGTCTTGTCAAGTATTTACCATGGTGCATCTAGAAAAAATTCGTAAAGTAAACCAGACTGAGAGTAAATTAGCTTTAGTTGTTGAGCTCTCATTATTGCATATTTTTCAGAAAACACTCCCAATGTTATGATGTATTTGGATAATTGGGGTACCAAATACTTAAGGAACCACTCAAGAAGGAATGCTAGTGGGACTAACACTTTTATCAAACTCTTCTGACATCTCCATTCTTGGATGTGATCGGAGATATGGTCCTCCTTTGTCTTCTCAAAGTTGGCCAGCATTTCAGTGATGACATCATATCTCATGGGTAATTGGAAATGGTTTAATAAATCCATTGCCAATTTTCCGAAGGAAGAGTACCTTGAGCGGTCAAGCTCAATGTACCATTTTGCAGCACTCCCTATGAGAGTGCATTGAAACAAACACAACTGGACGGATTCATATTTCAACGAATTGGACAAGAACCACAGATAAAAGGTAGTCACATGATTGCTTGGATCTTCATTAGGATTAGCTTTGAAATTTGGAATGTTCGAAGGCAACTTGGTCAGCATATGAGGCCAACACAATTTGTGACAAATAGGGTCATTCGATAAACTTGTCAAGTCTGGCAAATGCAAAGTTCCCAGAAATGGTATTTTGGGTTTTTGGTTATAACCATGGAAAAAGGGGCCTGGAGTTTGACTGGCACCGAGTTGCCAGGAAAAGTTAGGTTGTTGGCCAGTGTTCTAGTAAAAACCATGGCCATGACTAGTGTATAGGTTCTGTGCTTGTTGAGACATCATCATCTGAATACCATAACAGGATGTAGAAGGTTGTTCTTGCGTTGCATTCCAAGGATTTTAGGAAGGATTTCCCCCTATCGATCCGACAGGCATAGGTCTAATCCTTTCCTGGGGTTCCATTGGTTATGGAAGGGGTTTCCCCCAGTCAACATCCTTGATGAGGGAACTAATCCCTGCCATGGATTCTAAGGTCCTTGTGGGGAAGGAATTCCTGGATTTCCCCCCTGTGCAAGAATAGTACCCTGCATAGGATATTGTTGTCCATAACCAGGGCTACCCCCGGTAGAGATGACAACTGACGAGAAAGTGTTATTACCAAACATGTCAAACAAAGAGAATGGCATCGAACCTACTAGCATGCTATAATAAGGAAGTACTTGACTACCTGCTCCAAACGAGCTAAAGTTTACATTTGGATTGGCGGGATGTTGGTGAGAACTGTCGAGTAAAGGGGATGAAGGACGTATATGACCCCCTCCATAAGGGAAATCATTATAGGAAGATGAAGTGCCTCCCATGGATCCTTGTAGAAGAGTGTTAGAGCTCACTGCCCCCAGACATAAATTCAATAGAGTGGAATAGGAAAGGATAGATTTCATATCGAAGTCGGGCATCCCATATGAGAACAGAGGGCCTATCGCACTCTGGGTGAAAGGAGAAGTGATCGCCATGATTGATGAAATCATACCATTGCTCAAGGTAGATGTGGCTGAGACCATGGTGGTCTAGACCGATGACGGTTGGTTAGGAGGTGGAACACCCCCTGTAGTGACAACCGTAGAGGGAATATGAGAATTCCTTGAAGACGTCGTAGCATTTGGTTCCATTGTTTGTTGTGACACTATCTGGTGCTCGTAAGGATAAACTTGTATGATGACTATCGTCGATAGATCAGTCTTCGGAGGTTTGTACAAGCCAAGAGCTTCCACTCCAAGGTCTAAAATGGTTGGTTCATATAAAATCAAATATTCTTCTCTTGGAGATGGGTCAGGCATAGTTTCCTATGACCCGATCACCTCAAAAGACCCTTACTTGTCTAATCTTCGCCTTAACAGTAGTAGGGGTGGATCCATATTGATCGGTGGTAGGCCAAGAAGCCTTCGTGACCTACAAAGCTCCTGATCCTCCACTATGTGAGAAGATCAATGAAACACTAAGGATTTATATTAACTTTCAAGAACCAACAGACATTATAAAAAGTCCCTATGATATAAGACAAGCAAATCACTAGCTAGTTGGAAGATCAATTACACCAGCCAACACTAGAGCAACTTACCAATGCAAGTGAAACTCAAATATGGAAGCACCCTCCAAGTATACTATACAAAGCGTGTCCCGATATCTATCTTAGGTACCATGGTATAACCTCGCAGTCACCTATGTAAGTCCCTAAAATAAAGGAAACTAGGTTGATAATGCGCGAACATTCACCAGGCGGGTACAGTCAACAATGGGGTGGACCACAATGAGCAGGGTATCAATATTGAAACCTATCAAGGGTATTGAAAGAAAGTTTTCAGGAAGACAACTAAGGACCTCAAATGGATTCGAGACCCATGAAGCTCCATGGAAAATGTGATCAACGAAATCCCAAGATAAGCCCTCTATATGTGTTCCCCTCTATCCTTGGTCCAACTTTGGAGGGGTTATCTCCGCTACCTTTCTGTACACGACCTCGTGTTTAACCCCCATGTTAGAGGGGGCTCACGGATAAATTTCACAATACTGGAATTTTTAGCACTCGCTAGCATAGACTCTTATGTTTGTTTTTGTATCCTTGAAGAGTTTCCTCTCCAATCATAAATCAAGGCTCCAACCTAGACTAGTTGATGGACCCTACAAACATAAAGTCTAATTGATTTTAATTAATTGTTAATTTTAGTGGTTGTCTTAAGTCAAAGGGAATGAAAATGAAATCAATGATGTTTTTAAGAGATGAAAGAGAAGAGCATATACTGAAACTGAAAACCAACTACTTCTTCTTCACAAATTCATATTTTCACATTTAAACTCTTTAAAAAACTTTTCAAAATACCCTTTTTTTTCTAAGATATTTTAACAGAAAACTCAAAACAAGATTTTGATCGAATATGAGCTACTTATTTTCCTAAGTAAACAACTAAGAAATTATGAAAGCATTATTTTTCCTGATTATTAATGGAAACAACCAACTACTTAACCAAACAAAGAAAGTGAAGTCTATATATTTTTTATTATGCTTCCAACACTAGAAATTTTAAAATGTAATATTTTCTTCTTTTCTAAAGAAAAAGAGGGAAAAAAAAAGACAAGACAAGACCAAGAAATGACTTTTGGCCCTCCAGAGACCGCGGGGAGTCACTGACAAAACCAAAGAGGCATATCAAAATGGACTCACTATCTTGTCTAAAAACCAAATGAATAAAAATGCAAGAACAACTTTAAAAAGAAAAGTTAAATTGAAGTCAAACCTAAGCTACAGACTATTATAACAGAGACCAGGAATGGATCAAGGAAACCCCTAAGAAGTACAACTTCTGACAGGGAAGAGGATGACTTCCCCTTATAAAAAAATAATTCTCAGCACAGGCACACTACTAACACTTCAGCAGTCAGCGTATGTACGCAGGATGCCTAAAGGTAGGGTGTGTATGTATGCCTACAGGCTTACTGCAAACCGCATACACCTCTGTAACTTCTAAAAAAAGAAAATTAACAATCCAACAAACCAGGCAGGGAGTATTGGTAGAAAACCCTAATCCCTTAAAGACACAAAAACTTACTTTGATAA
Source organism: Picea engelmannii (assembly GCA_009831015.1). Lineage (NCBI taxonomy): Eukaryota > Viridiplantae > Streptophyta > Pinopsida > Pinales > Pinaceae > Picea > Picea engelmannii. The sequence goes on from ML787263.1 coordinate 420,334, forward strand.
AGAAAATGCAACGAGAAATTTGATAAAGCAAAGCTAATATGAGGTTATACCTAGGCTACTAACTGCAACAACAGAGACTATGACTAGATCAAGAAAACCCCTAAGAAGGATCACTTTTGACAGGGAAGGGGATGGCTACCTCTCCTTTTAAAAAATGATTTTCTAAACTCAGGCACACTACTGACACTTCAACAACTAGTGTATGTATGGGGGATGCCAAGGTAGGGTGCGTATGTACGCCTACAGGCCTACTACAGGCAGCGTACACCTATGTAAATTCCTGAAAAATCAAGCAACAGTGAAGCAAACAAAGCAGAGAATACTGATATGGAAGACCAGAATCCCTACAAACTCAGACTCTTGTTGAAACTCATAAAAAGGTAATCAAACCAATTTAAAATACCCAACAAGTATTCCCCAAAAAACCACAGAACCTCCCCAGTATGGTCGCCAATTCTGATGTGGCTGGGAAAACCCCCTATAGACTAGCACTAAGGGTTCTGTAATGCATGCATAAATGACCATCTAAAGTCTCCTAATTTTTACTATCATCCCAACATAGACCCCATATTCATGCATAAAACACAAGGATAAAAGGATCTGGTAAATCTACCTTGAACTTCTGCATTTGGTGTCGATCCTTTTTCATTCAGTAGATCCTTAACTGTAAGTCTCCTCCCAAATCGAATCTGCATTCATAAATAGGAAAACAAAGAACTCTAAACATGCATCCTATATATGAATTAGTGGGTTAGAGGTTCTAATAAATTATAAACAAAACTTAATATTGAACACCTCTTATGGCGGGATGTGAAAAGTAATTATTTCTTATTAACCTCACAAAAGTAACTTACAATGGTGAGATAGGACACTGCTCCTCGAACCTGGTCCTAGGATCCTTTTCAACTATGCACCAATCACTTCCACATATGCTTCTCCTCTTCAATTCTCACAAAATGGTTGCAAAATATTGGGGCAGGGGGTGATACAAAAATTGGCAGAGTTTCTTTGCTCTTATTTTTCTCTCTTTGAGTGGGACCCATCCCTCTTTTTTTATAGGATAAAAGAGGGTAGTTATTCGATTGAGTGATCGGCTATGAGTGGTCAAACGATTTAGGCAATTACCCAGGAATTTGTATTTCATCTACATCTTTCTCTTTTTTTTTTTCTTTTGTTAGTGTATGTGGGTTGTAATGGGTCAGCTAGCATATACATGCGGGCAACAATGGTTCAGGGCATGTACATATTCAAAAATATGGTTTTTAGAAGAGTTGTTTAATGGTGGCTTGAAAAAAATGGCAAGTAAGATGGCTTGATGCCAAGTATGCATGTCTAGTGTAAATTAGGGTTATAACACTACCTGATTAGTTGGTATCAATAGGAGATTCCATGCCTCCTTCACCAACCTCTTAACCAACACTTCAATTTCCTATTTATTCCTTTATATGGATGAATTCTATATGCAACAATATCATCAGTAGAACTTGCATCCATTCAATAAACTCTCTCTTTCCTGTCACAACAACCCTCATTAGAAACATTCATATTTGTGTGTGTGTGTGTGTGTGTGTTTATTAACAAATCTACATTCATTTATGAATATTTTTATGCACTAAGAATGCATCTTTAACATTCTTATAAATTCATATGCATTCTGATTTTATGTTCTATGTATGGTTGTCCAACATGCCATAACATAATTGTTGTTACAACAATTGTAGCGACCTTTTCCATCATGTACCACTTTCTCTGTTGTTCCTAGTTGTCCTCAATTTTTGTGAAATCTTGCATCCCTTTTGTGCTCTCAATGTAATCACTACACATGATTGTTTCTGTCCTGAGAAATTTTTTAGCCAAACCACTCTTGACCACTTTTGCATTTATAGACATGTACCATGCTGATATTAATTTTCAGCATTCATCTATTTCCACAATCTTCAATATCCAATTAATTTACTGAACCAACTAATTCAACTTGCTTTGTCTGAGAATTTCAGCTCTTGTGGTTGCTTGCACCATTATTTTATCCTTTCTTAACCCATTTGGGTCTCAACTTGATTTCCTTAGTGAATTTCCAACATACTATACTGTTACACAAATGACCATTTTTCATCTTCCTGGATATTAACTAGAAGTAGTTAGCATTTCTTTTGATTTCCATCATAAATTCTAGTGATACTTCCAATCTCATGGAATATCACCAAAAACTCTTCCGCTTGAGATGGGTTATTTTAGGTAACCTCTCTTCTACATACCAATTCAACATAGATCCATTTTCTTCCTCATGGTTCCATATTTATTTCCCTTCAAAAATGATCTTCATGCTTCAATCCTTTTGGATTGACATCCCAATCTACCTTGGGCATGTACTCAACACCTTTGAACTACACCCAACATTATCTACATGCATTCTCAATCTTATTTTTATTGATGTAATAGTTTTTTATGTGCTTCCATAGTCCTCAAATAAATAGGCATCCACCTCGGGGTACCCTCTTCAATTATCTCCATATACTCATGGACTTGGTCCAATTATGGAATTTAGTTTAAATTTATGGAATTCCTCTCCCATAAATATGAATGCATCTTTCTAAAATTAATTTTCACAAAATGCATTGCTTATGCTTCTACTGACACTTCTTGAGTATGAACACACCTTCATTGCTTCACCCCCGAAGTTTTGTCATACAAACAATGCTTCCACTTCACTACTCTGGTAATAATCATGGGGGTGCTAACCCCAACCTAGAGGACTAATACCTTGAGAGGTTACATCTTTTCTCCATGTATACACTCTGTCTTTATTTATTATAAGATTAACATCTTGACACAACAGTGTTTTTAGAACAACTCTTACCACAATGTAATTTCTTATATATAAATTGGTATCCTCTACAGTGAATGGGATTTCATTGTTTATGTTAGCACCGGAAGTCACCTATGGATTGTAGCATAGGTAGGCCCGATACCCATCAAATTTTTATGTCACAGGTTGGTTATAAAAAGGGGTCAAATGGGTGCAGTATCAGGAAAATATCATCTTAACTCATAAAACTAGACTAATATGCATGAGTAGGTGAAGTCTTATTTTAACTTCAGATGGTAAGTTATAGTAAGGGTGAGTAAGAAGAAGACTTTGGTGAGAAATGTAGAGGTATACCAAGGACATCAAGTCTTTCAACAGACCAAGGAGGAACAATTTAAACACAAGAACTTCTTGAATTTAAACCTCATAGAAACTAAAAGGAACTATAACAGCACTATAATCAAACTTTCATCATAATGCAGTAACAATAGTTCAAATGAATCCCTCAGTCATAAAATCTTTCATCATCATAGGGAAAAAAGAGGGAGTAAGAAATATGAGTGTCATTAAACAAGAAGTTTCAAATGCATATACATAACCAAATAACTAGAGAGTTCATTAAAACTTTACAATTCAAGATCTTTTCTCTGCCATCAACCCTAACAAAATATCAAAACTGAGTATTTATACTCAAACAACTTGCTCCCTGGAGAAGAACACTATGGTCACTACATTCAAGGCTTGGCATATGCATATTCTTCTGTCATGCTACACTTGAATTTTTTGTCAGATGTGATCTCAGATTGGTACGGGATTTGCAGAAAAATCTGTTGAAAAGGGGGGCTTGGGTTGACAGTCTGCCCTCCACGACCAGATTTCCCATGCTTCCTATTTATGTGGTGAAACGAGGTTTCAACCACCTTCTTCATTCTCATTAACTGCTTTTATTGGGATCAGGATGAGTCATGACACCCATGAACGTTCCAGGCGAACAACTGACTTGGGCACTCCATCCTTTCACGCAACTTCTTCCCATTGCCCCATGCAACCATGAGCCATGACCCCATGCTTATCGCGCATGATATTTCATGGTTTCACCTTTCAGGAGTTTTAAATCCCCTTGATCTCCAATGTTTTGAAGCTCAATCCTACGAAATGATCCATCTAGATCAATGGTCAAATCTCCTTCAATCTCAATAGCCATGATGATATCCTAGAACAACTTCACTCATCTATCATTCAATCAGGCGCTTACCTTTCATTCATTCCCGCTTCCATATGACCTTGGGTTGTGACCACGATCCCAACTCTCAGGCGCGTCATGATTTCCCATTCCGTGAGTTGATGTTATACTTTATGTTCAAAGCTATGGGTCACAAAATCACGATTTCTCTGATCAAGTGACACATGTATCTCTATAATTGATGACCTAGATCATTTCAATACCTAGTGCTTCATGAGCCTTCAAGACTCTTCCCTTTTACTTTCTTGACTCATGAAATCATGAAAATATGATCATGCGCCATACATCCCTTAATTTGGATGGCTCAAATTAAAGCCATCAACTTTTCGCCTCTCGGGGTTTTGGGCTATGGATGCATCTTTACAACGAGAAATTCAAACTTCTAATTCTCGTGCTCACTTACCTTTTTTTGAAAACTGAAATTTCTCTCTCTCTTTATTTGAGTTCATATTAGACTACTTTAGGTGGTGTGCTTGGTGATCACGACTAAGGACTGTGAAAAATTACTCAGATGACTGGTAGAGGGCTCGAAAATAAAATATCAAAGATAGAGATAAAGAGAGGAGTGATCGACCTTAGGGAAAACAATAAGTATTAAGGTCAACACTTTTCAGGAAAACTGACAGGAAAAAATAGGTCAATCAAATAGATGAAGGCGAATAGAATAAAAACTACAAACCGAGAGGAAAAACTCACGATCGGGTCTGCAAAAGGAAGAGATATAGACAAAATATGCATACTTAGGTAGAAACCACAAACCCTAAGGATTTGACAAGATTATTTGATAACATTAGGATCCATGGGGAATAGCATGTTCCCTGTGATCTGCCAAGAATGCGCAACTCTAGTGCCTTGCTTTGGGTTATGGAGTCTCCTATTTAAAACTAAACAAAATAAACATAAAAAAAAGATGGTATTTACAATGATGCGATGCCAATTGTGGGTTCAAACAAAAATCTTTTTTAAGAAGTGCCCATTTACAGGGCCACCAAAAACCTCATCTCCCTCCAAATTTTGCAACCTATAAGTATTATTTGGAAACGCTTCAGAAATTTTGAAGGGGCCAATCCAAAGGGCTTAAAATTTACCATGATTTCCCTTTCCCTGTCTGGGCACATACCATTTGAGCACTATATCTACCAGTTGGAAACCCTCTTTTCTTTATTTCTTGTAAAAAGCCTCCTTGATCCTTTGATGAAGGTCCTAAGCTTTGCCTTTCATATTCTCAGCTTTGTCTTTCATCTTCTCTCTAGTTTGTTGCACCTTGACCAGTTGATGTATCCTCCTAACCATGTCAGCAGGCTCTTCCTGGAAGTCTTGGAAGAAATTCACCACCAACAAGGCGAGCTGAGAAGGAAACACTACTTCAATCCCATATACACACTGGAAAGGAGAAATGCCTAGGGACTGCTTTGTTGTCACTCTATCATCCCACAAAGAAAATTTGAGATTTGCATCCCATGATTTCTTGTTATCCTCTAGCAATATTTTGATGATCTTTACTAGGCTTTTGTTAGAGTATTCTACTAATCCATTTCCTTGGGGATAATAGGGGGTAGAGTGAATTAGTGCAATTCCAAATTTCTCACACAACCTTATCAATGGTTCAGCTTTGAAGGATGCAGTGTTTCCAGTGACGATTATGGTTGGGCAACCAAACCTTACTATAATATCCTCCAGAAAACCAATGATCACCTTATGAGAATCATTCCTTATGGGTATAGCTTTTATCCACTTGGTAAGATAATATTTTGAGGTTAATATCCATCTGTGATGAACACTTGAAGGAGGGTGAATCTCTCTAATAAAATCTAGGCCCCACTGCTGAAAGAGACTTGGAGCTACTACAGGCTTAAGTTGTAGGGAATTGAGTTGTTGCTTTCTAGATAATTTCTGACATTTGATACAAGCTCTGACTTCTAAATAGACATCAGTGAAAAAATTAGGCCAATAGTAACCATCCCTGAGTATTTTGTAGGCTGTGGTTTTCTAGAAATGATGCCCCCCACATAGGTTGTCGTGGAACTCAAATATAATCTTTTGTGCCTCCTGTGGGTCTAGAAATCTTAAGATAGTTCCTAGAGGATCCTTCCAATATAGAACCCGGTCAATAAGGAAATATCTAATTTCCTTGAGCGTTAAAGCTCTTTCCTTTTTTTTTCTCGTACCATCAGGGGGTCTTGATTCTTGCAGAAAATATATAATGTCTTTGTACCACGCGCATTTTGCCAATGGAGGGTTGTCTTGAGGACTTTTATCAGACAACTTAGCCTATTGATTTTTTGAGCAGATGTGGATGAATTTAATCCCTAGATATTTGTGATTAGATTCAACCAACAACTTAGCTAAACCTTTTCCATTAACTAGTTTGGTAGGTTTTATTTCTAGATCAAACTCGAGGATTTTGGCAATCCACTTGCTCCTTTTCCTGTCTATGTAAGGCTAAATGAGAATGTCCTTCATAGAAGCTAAAGGTACATACACAATGAATTTTGAATGCAGAACATAGACTCAGAAATCCTTGAGAGCTTTCACCAAGGCATAGGCTTGCTTTCCCATGATGTCATATATAACCTCTTCATCCCTCAATGCTCTACTAAAAAAGGAAATAGGTTGTTCCAACCCTTCACCATTCTTCTGCAACAAAATAGTTTCCACTGTATCAAAAGAAGCAAATGAAAAAAACAAAAAATACTTGGAATAATTAGGACTGATTAGCACAGGTTCCTCAATCAATGCCTTCTTCATTTGGCTGAAGGATTCTCTACAATTGGCAAGCCATTTTACTTCATTACCTTTTCTGAGTATGGTTGTGATATGTTTCACTACTTCAGCAAACTTTGAAACAAACCTTATTAAAAAAAAAAAATTCCCAGGAAGGATTGAACTTCTTTCTTGGATCTTGGAATAGCTTATACCTTGCTTGAATCAATCCTGACCCCCTCAGCTGATACAATGTGTTCCAATAATTTTTCTTCCCTCATGGAAAATAAAGACTTCTTGGGATTTACGGAGAGAAAAAACCTTCTGCATTTTGAGAAGATGTTTCTCATATGTTGACAATGTTCTTTATCAGATTTGGAAAACACAGTTATGTCATCCAGATAGATGACCCCAAATCTATCCCTTTCTCCAATGAAGGTGATTTCCATAGCTCGTTGGAAGGTGGTCCCTATGTTCATCAATCCAAAGGTAATTTTTGCATACATGAACGTTCCCCAAGGAGTGGTAAAGACTATATTTTCTCTGTCTTCAAGCAGGATAGAGATCTGATTGTAGCCAGAAAAGCCATCAATCATTGAAATCCTGGATGCGCTAGTTACCCTTTGTAATATGTGTTCCATTTTTCAGCAAGGGGTAATTGTCTTTATTTGAGCTCTTATTCACGTTCTTGAAATTGACACAAAGTCTGATTTCCCCGTTTTTATTTCTCACCAGGACCAGGTTGGCTACCCATTCAGAATATCTCAAAGGGACAATGATTTGGGCATCCAGGAGATTCTTTACCTCATTCTCCATAATAAGAAACAACATAGGATTTATTTTCCTTAATTTATGCCTAAACAGTTTGGCCTCCTCCTTTAGTGGGATCTTATGCTCAATAACGCTAGTGTCATATGTCCTAAGGTAATCATAGGTCTAGGAAAACACATCAATGAATTCTTTTAATAACTCAGCATACTCAACCCTCTACTCCCTTGATAGGATTCTTGAAAAAATAAAAAAATTTGGATCCTCCTCTGTACCAATGTTGCACTCAGCTACATCAACATCCTCAGTTGGGCCTTTAAAATTTACTACGACATCATTCCCATCAAAAAATATTTATAGAGGAACCAGTCCCTTTGGAATGTGATTGCTAGGAAGCTGAACAATATGGTGATTAGAAATTTTATTCAAAAATACTTCAGGGGTGAGGGTCACCCTCAGAATCATGATTATGATCAATGTGTAATGTAGAGAACTCAACAACCGACTCGAGAAATCTTCTGATTTCGAGATCATCCTTGAAAACCTTCCAATGCTTGATATTATTAGGTACAGAGGGCCTATATCTAATCTCAACATCATACCTGATCTTTGGTGGCAGTGGGATCATGAACTGAATTTTTAAGATAGCCAGAGAATCAACCATGACATTTTCTTCTATGGGAACAAATGAAATGTTGAACGCCAATAAAAGGCTATCAATTAGGTCCCACACTTCATTTCTGTAACTTCTAAGTTGAGGGTGCTTGGCCTAATAAGCCTTTCTGATCTACTAGAAATTCAACTTGTTAGCAACATTACTTGTCTTTGGCACTATGACATCCAGGTCTACAGGTTGCACGAGGAGCGCCCAAGTGCGATGCATAGAAAAATTCCTTTTCAGACTTAAAATCAAGCGAGTGGGCAGGATTATGGTGTCAACGGTCCGGATCCATCCTTATAATCAAATCAGGGGTGGGCGGGAAATCGTGATTAGCAAAGCTACACCAAGGTTAGCGCAATGGATAGTGCCCATAACATGTTCAGAAATGGATGACAAACGTTCATCCCAAAGGGCATGTGGCACTAGATCTGGTCACGTCGGCTTTTTGGCGATCATGAGTGCAAAGGGTGAAGGTTTTATGTCTTTGAGCATCGCGAAACCCCGAACCCTGATAGCATTGAAAGCGCCAAAGCTGGGGCCCGCGACATCACAACACATTTTCAACCGTCCATCTAAAGGAGACATCTGGCAGAAAATTAAGCCGTCTCGGCGTATCGCTCATCACAATTTTGATCAGCAAGGATCATTCACTTCGTATTTGCGAATGCCGATAGTGCCCATAGTCTGGCCCATAGTGTTGGTTCCTGGTAGTAAAGAAGTAGGCCTAGAAGAGGAGCACTAAGGTTTTTCATTTGGCCACTTGGGCCCCAAAGCGCCGAAGGCAATCTCAGCCGTTCATCCCAGAGGAACGCGTGGTGACCGTCAGACCATCCCGACATTTTTCCCATCGAAATTTTGGAGGGAAAACCATCTCCCTTTTATCCGCGAACCCCGAAACGCTAAAAGCACCTTTGGGAGTAAGCGCAGGGCCACAACCCGCAGTCACTTGAGAAAGGAATATAGTTATGCAAAGGCGCCAAAGTGTCAGGTTTGCCACAGAAGGGAATGTCATGCCCTCCAAGCCTAGTTCAGCCCGACTTCGATCCTATGTCTCATTCAGAGTTAATAAAGTCAAGAGCAGGTGGTTGATGACCTCATTTCGATCATTAAATGTGAGGTATGGAGAATATGGCAAGTGGTCCGCTTGAAGGGGGTCCTGTGTACCGATTCTTTTGAGGAGCCATGCCAAAATCTTCGAATAGACAGGAAAGTCTACACACACTAGCTCGGCATTTAATGGTTCAACTACCCTCCTTGCAGGAGCCATGCGTAGTTAAGATGGTGCTTAAGAAAAAAGGATATCAATACGAGTTTGACTAAAGGGACACCAAGCTTTGGGTGACCGGAAACGCCTCTGTGAGGTGAATTTTCTTGAGTATACAAAATTAGTCTTGGTATTTTTGTAAGTATCGATGGTTGAGCAAGACTCTCAGTTGTAAAAAATTTAATGAAGAATTGTGTTCTGGTCATTTCTGGACTCTTGAGACTTCTTGCCTGATGAATGTCAGCTTCTTTCATATCTTTCTGTATGTTGTATTAGAGCAGCTCGGAATTGGAGGATCCAGTCAAGTTGTGACTGTTATAGGATGATGTATGTTGGATCACTGTAACAGTTGTGTTTTTCTATACAGTCTCTGTGAACTTCTTAGCACTTAATGACTTGGAATTGGAGGATCCAGTCAAGTCTTCCTTTCAGTTTCTTGAAGCCCTAAACCAAGTAGATCTTGTATTCATAGTTTTTCCTCTACGAGCTACCAAAAGGCATGTTGCTTGAGATAGTTTGTTCACCCTTGTCCCGAGTCTTCCGCCTACCCATCTTTAAATCAACTCCCTGACTGAAGTTGGGTCAAGACCTTCTTTGTTCCTTGTTATCAAGTACAGTTCCTACTTTAAAGCAATACCTGTTCGAGTCTCTACCCATTCGATCGCCCATTTATCAAACCGTGACATAAAAACTGATGGGCGTTGGGCTCTGCTTTTGCAAGAAATCCAGGAGCGACCTCCAGCGCTAACATTTCTGGCACCGTTGTCGGGGATGAAATTGAAGATTTTCCCTGGGTAGAATGGCATTGGGCCTCTGATTTTGATGGTGCATCAGATTATCGGAGCCTTTCAAGATTGCTAATATGCACCTGGCGACTCCATTGTGATGACTCCACTATGGCGGACCTGCCTTGTTAATTGTAGCTTTCAGAGGTAGGCATACGCGGTCTCATCCACAACTACCTCTAGCTATGCCTTAATAAGATCTAGAGGCGGTGCTTAGAAAGGGAAAGGCCTATGAAGAAGAAGCGTCCATCACCGAACCAGGTAATCCACCATATCCTTCTGTGAGAGCTCCTTTTTCTCCTCCTCAGTTTCCTGAAAGACCTTTTTTTGCAGTTTCCCGTTTCCTAAATTTTGGGAGTGTTCCTGTCGAGTTTTCCTCTCTTGGTCTAGGACAGCAGGGACAAGACTTTGTCACTCCCCTCTCCCCTGAAGTTGTACCCAGGCGTAGACCCAGGATCGCGGAAGATTTTCCTATGCCTAGTTTAACCACTCCTGTGCAAAGAGGAGCACCCACTGACTTGATCTCATTAGCCTTCTCCTTAAATCCCCTCTTGTTTCCCACTCCACTTTGAGACTCATTCTTAGTAACCCCTTCACGAACTCCTTCTCCTCCAAATTCTCCTCCACCTAATATTCCTATGGCTGGTGCTAATCCCTCTCTGAATAGAATGGATGCCATAGTTGCTGCTAGGTATGCTCCCTTGATCTTACCTCATCCCATGAATCCTTTCCCTACTGGAGATTACTTGAAATATATGCCCAAGTTTACCGGGGAAGGGGACATAATTGTGGAAGAACACCTAGTTGCTTTCTACAGTTATGCAGACAACCTGAACATTAGAGATGAAGATGTCTGGATGAGGGTTTTTGTCCAGAGCCTGGATGGTGAGGTAAGGAAATGGTTTAGAGGATTAGCCCCTGGATCTATTGCTGGAATTGAAGCCCTGGATAATGCTTTCCTGAGGCAGTGGGGAGATAAGAAGGATTTCATGTATTATATGACTGAGTTCGGGTCTTTGAATAAAATGGAAGGAGAGTCTGTCTCTGACTTCTCCAAAATATTCAATAATGTGTACAATAAGATTCCTGATGAAATAAAGCCATCAGAAGCCTCACCCAAGATGTCCTATGCTAGTGCGTTTAGCCCCTATTTTTGTCTTTTATTGAGAGAAAGAAGAGTCGCCTCCTTAGCTCAAATGCAAGACACAGCCATAGAAGTGGAATCCAATGTATTAGCAGTCTATAGATTGAGGAACGAGGCTGACCCGGGTAGGAGAAAGGGAAAATTCGAAGCCTCAACTTCTACCCCATCAATGCCCCACCTTCAAGTAGATGAACTGACGAAGATGGTGAAGTCTTTGTCTACAGAGATGGAAAGAATGAAGGTAGAGAGGAGGCAAGCATACAAGGGCCAAAAACATAGGAGGTTTTTTGAGGCCAAACAATATTGCTCCCCCGATGATGCAAAGAGACAGAGATGACCAGAAAATTCAAGCCCCTTTTCAAAAAAAAATTGTGGCTGAGGAAGAAGAAGGGAAAACAGATGAGATGGATCCTGAAATCCATTTCTTCGGAGACAATCCTCCTTTTCCTCATCTCACCCAATCAGCATATGAGGAGTCCCTCATGGACAGTCAGCTAAATGAACTGAGCAAAGGTGACAGGGCTAGTGGCAACCAAGGCAGGTATGATCTGAGGTCTAAGAAGAGAACAGTAGCACCTGATATTCCTGTGTGGGAAGAAGAGAAGCCTACTAATGAAATGGTGGACAATCTGGTGGACAATCACAGAGGTAAGAAACAACAACCCCTCTCTCACAAATTCCAGATTCATGCTCCCGAAATAAGAGAAATTTCAAAGCTTGCATCCTCCTTTAATTTCGAGCATGAGATTCAAAAGATCAGAATACCGGTGCCTCTAACTGAATTAATTAGACATGAAGGGTTCAAGAGATGATTCTCCGAACTTCTGTAGCCCAAGACCCCATGCCTTCCCACAGACTCCATCAATTTACAATATGAAAAGCCTGCAGTTATCGTAGGTCCTATTGTAGAAGACAGGAATGACTCATCCCCTCCCTTCTACACTTCCTTGAACATACATGATAAGGTACTGCACAATTGCTTGATGGATTCGGGGGCTTCTCACAACCTCATGCCCAAAACTGTTATGGAGGAATTAGGGTTAGAAGTCACCCGAGCCTACCATGACCTCTATTCCTTTGACTCCAAGAAAGTTTAGTGTCTAGGAGTTATCAAAGACCTGGTCATGACCTTTTTTCAGTTGCCCATGAAAAGTGTGGTCATGGATATTGTAGTGGCCGATGTCCCCCCAAAGTTCGGTATGTTGTTATCAAGAACTTGGATTAAAATACTGAGGGGAACCTTACAAATGGACCTCACATATGCTATTATCCTAGTATTTGGAGGAGAGCATAGAAGACTATACAGGGAAGCCCAACTGGCCTATATAATCAGCAATGAGTCCAACCCTACCAACCATCCCATTTTTTCCTTAGACACTGATTTAGGATCCAGTGTGCTACAACTCACCAATGCTCCCGAACCTCCTCTTAAACTCAGAAGGCAACCCACCATTTCCTCTAAATTCCCCCCCCCCCCTATCACCCTCGTCTAGAAAATGTTGTTTGATGGAGCCTCTTCCAAGGAAGGTGCTGGAGCTGGGGTAGTTTTTGCATCACCTTCTCAGGAAACCATATCTCTGTCATAAAAATTAGAATTTGAAGCTACAAACAATGTGGAAGAGTATGAAGCTCTCGTCCTGGGATTAAGAGCAACAAAGGAAATGGGAATTCAGGAAGTAGCAGTTTTTGGAGATGCAGAGTTGGTGGTTCAGCAGATCAGGAATGCTTATCAAGCTAAGCATCCTTGTCTCAAGAGTTACAGGAATGAGGTTTGGGACCTTATTGAAAGTTTCTTCTCATCGTTTAATATTTCTTTCATCCCTAGAGAGGAGAACACCTTAGAAGATTCCTTGGCTACATCGGCTAGCAATTTCAAAGTACCCTTACCGCCCAAATTCAGATATGATGTAGAGGTAAAATACAGGCCCTCCATACCTAACAACGTCAAACATTGGAAGGTATTCGAGGATGATCTCAAGGTCAAGAGGTTCTTGGAGACTATCGAGGAATTTTCAGAAATGCACATCGACTAAGATGTTGTCTCAGAGGAAGAGCTCGTTAGGGGTAATTTTATGAATAAGATTGCAGAGCGTGACATTGTACATCTCCCCAGCAACCATATTTCTAGAGGACTCATTCCTTTGGAAAGGCTTTTTGATAGAAATGATGTTTCGTTAAAGGGAGAAGTCTCAGAGGAGGCCGTTGATACTATTCAGTGCAACATTGGGACCGAGAGTGAGCCCAAGTATGTTAAATTATCAAGGAGTCTGACAAAGGAGCAAAGGTCCAAATACATTGGAATTTTGAGGGAATTTGTGGATGTTTTCGCCTTGACATACGAAGATCTCAAAACATATGAAATTTCTGTCATCGAGCATAAAATCCCGTTAAAGCAAGACACAAAACCATTTAGGTAGAAGCTGAGACAGATCAATCCTATGCTACTACCTATCATGGAGAGGGAAGTGAAGAAGCTTCTTCAAGCTTAGATCATTATACCACTGAGATATTCAGAGTGGGTGCCCAACTTGGTGCCAGTAAGGAAAAAGAGTGGAGAGATCTGACTCTATGTAGACTTCAGAAACCTGAACAGGAGCTCACGAAAAGATAACTACCCCTTACAAAAGATGGAACATATACTGTAGAGGGTAACAGGAGCTTTCAGGATATCCATGGTTGATGGTTTCTCTGGATACAATCAAGTCTCTGTTCTGCCCGAGGACAGAGAAAAGATGACATTTACCACTCCATGGGGCACATTCATTTACGCCAAGATGTCGTTTGGGTTAATGAATGTAGGAGCAACGTTTCAGCGTTCCATGGACATAGCTTTTGTTGGGGAAAAGGATAAATTTGTGGTCGTTTATCTGGATGACATCACAATGTTTTCAAAATCTGATAAAGAACACCGTCGCCATCTCAGGAAGGTTTTCTTGAAATGAAAAAATTTTGGCATCTCATTAAACCCCAAGAAATCTCTATTCACCATGAAGGAGGGGAAATTACTAGGCCACATAGTATCAGCGAAAGGAGTCAGAATTGACCCCAGCAGAGTTGAGGCAATACAAGCCTTATCGATCCCGAGGTCTAAGAAGGAGGTCCATTCTTTCCTTGGTAAAATTAATTTTCTGAGGAGGTTTGTGTCTAATTTTGCTAAGGAGGTAAAGCTTATAACAACCATGTTGAAGAAAGGAAATGAAGTAAGGTGGACCTCTCAATCACGACATTCCTTTGAGAAAATCAAGAAATCCCTGACTGAAGATCCTGTGCTTATCATTCCTGACTACTCGAAGGATTTATTTATTTTCTCCTTTGCCTCCCCTAACACAGTGGAGGCTGTTCTATTATAGACAAACGGCAATGGGCTAGAGCATCCCATTGCTTATTTCAGCCGATAATTGAGAGATGTCAAGGTTAGGTATGACACTATGGAGAAGCAGGCCTATGCTTTAGTAAAAGCTCTTAAATATTTTAGAACCTACGTCCTGCAGTCAAAGATCATTGCCTATGTCCCCTCGGTTGTTGTTAAAGACATTCTTATTCAGCCTGACATAGACGGGAGGAGGAGTAAATGGATAGCCAAAATACTGGAATTCGACCTGGAAATAAGGCCCACCAAATTTATCAAAGGTCAAGGTTTAGCCAAACTATTGGCTGAAACAAACTGCCAAGCTCTGGGTATAAGTTTCATAAACAAATGCTCAGGAATTCCACAAAGTCAGATGTCTGAAATGGACCCTCGAAGAGAGCCCCCATTAGCTCGATGTTCTTGGTATAAGGATGTCATATACTTTCTGCAAGAGTTGCGGCCCCTAGATGGCCTGCAAAGGAACAAAGCAAGAGCTCTGAAGCTCAAGGCAGTCAGATACTGCCTGATCGACCGAGTGTTATATTGGAAAGACCCCCTGGGGGTGCTTTTAAAATGCATGAGTCCATAGGAGGCTGAAATGATCGTGGCCAAATTTCATAGTGGCCTGTATGGAGGGAACCATTTCTTGAAAGCCACAGCCCACAAAATCCTCAGGGCTGGATACTACTGGCCTACCATGTTCACCGACATCTGCAGAAGGGTCAGAGCCTGCATCAAATGTAAAAAATTTGCAGGAAAGCAGCAGCTCAAATCTCTGCCGTTAAAACCAGTGGTGGTTTTAGGACCTTTCTAGCAGTGGGGCCTAGATTTCATTGGGGAAATTCACCCTGCTTCCAGTGGGTAGCACAAGTGGATCCTGACTACTACAGATTTCTTTACCAAGTGGATTGAAGCTATCCCTACCAAGAGTGATTCCCACAAGGTAATCATCGGATTCCTGGAGGACCTCATCACAAGGTTTGGCTACCTAAATAATATTTTCACTGATAATGCAGTCGCTTTCGGGTCTGAGCCATTAGAAAAGTTCTGTGAATAGTTTGGGATCAAACTGATTCACTTCACCCCATATTATCCACAAGGAAATGGTTTAGCAGAATCCTCCAACAAAATCCTGATAAGAATCATCAAAAGGCTGTTGGAAGACAACAAGAAGGATTGGCATTCCAGATTAAAATTTTCTCTATGGGCCGACCAAGTGACCATAAAGAGATCTATCGACGTCTCTCCTTTCCAATTAGTCTATGGAGTGGAGGTTGTTTTCCCCTCTCATTTGGCCTTTCCTGTAGCTAAATTATTCTAGGATTATCAGGAGGAGCCCAATGACATGATCAGAAGGATTCATCAGCTAGTGGAATTCCAGCAGACCAGAGAGCAGGTAATAGACCGAATTCAGGACCATCAACAAAAGATCAAGCAGGTTTTTGATAAGAAATCCAAGAGGGAGTGGTTCCAGATAGGAGACCTGGTGTTGAAATGGGATGCTCCTAAGCAAGACAAGGAAAAACATGGTAAATTGGAAGCCCTGTGGGTCAGGCCTTTCAAAATCTCTAAGACTTTATTAAATAACATGTACCGGTTGCAGGATTCGGAGGGGGAAGAGGTTTTCAGCAGCCCAGTAAATGGGCATTTTTTTTAAAAATGTTTTGTCTGAGCCTTCAGTGGCTCCTATATTTTGTAAATATTGTCCTTTCTATTCTTTGTTCTTTACTTTTATTGTTTCAGCTTAGTAAGTGACTCCATAACCCAACAACAAGGCACTGGAACTGCAAAATTAGTTCTTAGAGCATCACAGGGATGACTCTATCCCCCATGGAGCCTAATGTTAGCAACATTACTTGTCTTCGGCACCAGGACATCCAATTCTACAGGTTGCATGAGGAGCGCCCAAGTGCGATGCACAGAAAAAGTCCTTTTCGGACATAAAATCAAGTGAGCGGGCAAGATTATGGTGTCAACGGTCCGGATCCATCCTTATAATCAAATCAGCAATGGGCAGGAAATCGCGATTAGCAAAGCTGTGCCAAGGTTAGCGCAATGGATAGTGCCCATAACATGTTTAGAAATGGATGACAACCATTCATCCCAAAGGGCACGTAGCACTAGATCTGGTCACGTCGGCTTTTCGGTGATCGCGAGTGCAAAGGGTGAAGGTTTTATGTCTTTGAACATCGCGAAACCCCGAACCCCAACAACGTTGAAAGCGTCGAAGCTGGGGCCTACGACATCACGACACATTTTCAGCCATCCATCTAAAGGAGACATCTGGCAGCAAATTAAGCCATCTCAGCGTATCGCTCATCGCGATTTCGATCAGCAAGGATCATTCCCTTCGTATTCGTGAATGTTGATGGTGCCCATAGTCTATCCCATAGTGTTGGTGCCTGGTCCTAAAGAAGTGGGCCTGGAAGAGGAGCGCTAAGGTTTGTCATTTGGCAACTCAGGCCCTATAGCGCCAAAGGAAATCTCATCCGTTCATCCTGGAGGAATGCATGGCGATCGTCAGACCATCCCGACATTTCACCCATCAAAATTTTGAAGGAGGGAAAACCATCTCCCTCCTATCCGCGAACCCCAAAAAGCCGAAATCACCTTTGGGAGTAAGCGTAGGGCCATAGCCTGCGATCACTTGAGAAAGGAAGATAGCTATGCAAAGGCGCCAAAGTGTCGGGTTTGCCACATAAGGGAATGTCACGCCCTCCAATCCCAGTTCATCCCAACTTCGATCTTATGTCTCATTCGGAGTTAATAAAGGCAAGAGTAGGTGGTTGATGACCTCATTTTGATCATTAAATGTGAGGTATGGAGAATCTGGCAAGCGGTCCACTCGAAGGGGGTCCTGTGTACCGATTCTTCTGAGGAGCCATGCTGAAATCTTCGAATAAACAGGAAATTTTGCAGACGCTAGCTCGACGTTTAATGGTTCAGCTACCCTCCTTGCAGGAGCCATGCATAGTTAAGATGGCGCTTAAGAAAAAAGGATATCAGTACGAGTTTGACTGAAGGGACACCAAGCTTTGGGTGACCGGACACGCCTCTGTGAGGTCAATTTTCCTGAGTATATAGACTCAGTCTTGGTATTTTTGTAAGTATCAATGGTTGAGCAAGACTCCCAGTTGTAAAAACTTTAATGAAGAATTGTGTTCTGGTCATTTCTGGACTCTTAAGACTTCTTGCCTAATGAATGTCAGCTTCATTCATATCTTTGTGTATGTTGTATTAGAGCAGCTCAGAATTGGAGGATCCAATCAAGTTGTGACTTTTATAGGATGATGTATGTTGGATCACTGTAACAGTTGTGTTGTTCTAAACAGTCTTTGTGAACTTCTCAGCACTGAACGACTTGGATTTGGAGGATCCAGTCAAGTCTTCCTTTCAGTTTCTTGAAGCCCTGAACTAAGCGAATCTTGTATTCAGATTTTTTCCTCTACGAGCTACCAAAAGGCCTGTTGCCTGAGATAGTTTGTTCACCCTTCTCCCAAGTCTTCCACCTACCCATTTTTAAATCAACTCCCTGACTGAAGTTGGGTCAAGACCTTCTTTTTTCCTTGTTATCAAATACAGTTCCTACTTTAAAGTGATACCTGTTCCAGTCTCTACCCATTCTATCGCCCATTTATCAAACCATGACATAAAAACTGATGGGCGTTGGGCTCTCCTTTTGCAAGCAATCCAGGAGCAACCTCCAGTGCTAACACAACTCAGCATCCCCAAACACTATTATCTCTTCAATTCCCATATCCTTTGCATCCCTCAAACCTAAAACAAGATATTCATACTCTGCCACGTTATTCATAGTTTCAAACTCTAACTTGTATGATGAGGATATGGTTTCATGACAAGATGACAAAAAAACTACTCCAGCACCAACACCTTCCCTAGAAGAGGCTCCATCAAAGAAAATATTCCACATGGAAGTAGTTAGGGGAGGTATTTCATGAAAATAAATGGGTTGCTTTTGATTTGAAGAGAAGCTTCAGGAGTGTCGGTGAGCTACAACAAGATGGATCCCAAGTCAGTATCAAGGGAAAACATTGGATGATTGGTAGGATCGGCTTCATCACTGATAATATAGGCCAACTAAGATTCTCTATATGGTATCCTATTATCCCCTCCAAAAAATGGAATGGTAGCATATGTGAGGTCCATTTATAATGTTCCTCCGATTCTTTTTATCCAAGATCTTGACAATAGCATGCGAAACTTGGGAGCAACATCAACCACCCTGATGTTCATCAACACACTTTTCATGGGCAGCTGAAACAAGGTTACCACCAGATCTTTGATGACCCCAAGGCATTTCACCCTCCTCGAATCAAAAGAATATAAATCATGATAATACTTTTTGATTTCTAATCCTTGTTCTTCCATGAAATTCTTGGGCATGAGATTACGAGACGCCCCAAAATCCATCCAATAGTTATGAAGCACCTTATCATGTATGTTCAGGGATGTGTAGAAGGGACGGGATGAATCATATCTATATTCTACCATAGGACCTAAAATTATTGTGGTCTTTTCATCTTGGAGATTCACTGAGTTTGTGGAATGGCAGGGTGGCTTGGGCTGCAACATTTTAGAGAGGGACCTTTTGAAGCCTTCATGCTTAACTAACTCTGAAAGGGGTACGAAGATTTTGATGTTTTGAATTTCAAGATCAAAGTTAAAGGAGGAAGGGGGCTTCATAATTTCTCTCACCTCTGGGACAAGGTATTTGGCTATTGGTGGGGAATTTTGAGATTTCTTTTATTTGTTGATGTTTGATGCTTCTTTAGAAGGCTTCTCTACTCTAGGAGTTGGATAAGAGATGTCATAATTCCCTTGTTTATTCTTATATCTAAGGTTGTATTTACTTGGGATATTATTGGCCTTTTTCCCCTTTACTCGGCTCATTTATTTGACTGTTCATGAGGGATTCCTCATATGCATACTAAGTTAAATGAGTAAATGGAGAGGTGTCTCCAACACAATGGATTTCAGGATCAATATCAAGCTCTTCTTCCTCCCTCTCCTCTTTAGTAACAAGGTTTTTTTTGGAGAGGGGTTTGAATTTTATGATCATTTCTATCATTGTCCCTTTCTTCCCTTGGCATGATCTCAGGAGCATTGCTATTCGGCCTCCTGAAGTTGCCTCTAGAATCAATATTTTGAGTATTTTTGTATGTATACTTCCCTTCTAATTCCAACCTTTCCATTCTAGCCGAAAGTGATTTTCATAACTTGGTTACTTCATCCATTTGAGGGGGGGTAGAGGAAATGAAGGTTGAGGCTTTAGATCTTCCCCTTCCTCTCTCTCTGTCAGTCTTATTCTTGAGTCAGTCAATTGCCAATATGTTAGACTCTACTTCTAGGGCTGCATATTGCATGTGAGCCAAGGAAGTATCTCTTCTCTCTCTTAACAGGAGTTAGAATTCAAGGTCAAAATCACTTTCATAGGTAATTTTGGCAGAGGCCTATCTAGGCTTTATCTCAACAAGGATTTTATTGTACATCTTGTTGAACCTTTTGGAGAAGTTAGAGACAGACTCTCCCTCTTTTATTTTTAGGGACCCAAACTCTGTGATACAATACATAAAGTCATTTTTATCCCCCCATTGTCTCAAGAAAACATCATCAAAATCCTCAATCCCAACGATGGATCTAGGAGCCAGAGCTCTGAACCACTTTGTGGCTTCTCCATCAAGACTATGAACAAAAATACTCATGCATACATCTTCGTCTACTATGACATAGTTATCCGAATAACTATAGAAAGTTGCAAGGTTATCCTTTATGGTTATATCTCCCTTCCCTGTAAACTTAGGCATTTTCTTAAGGTAGCCACAGGCTGGGAGGGCATTAAGAGGCTAAGAAAAGACTAGGGGGGCATATCTAGTAGCCATATCTAGTAGCCACTATATCTAGTAGCCACATTACTCATAATAAAAAGGTCAAATCTTTGCTTGTGCTTCTACATCCTGAATACATTGTGATCTTCATGTGTTGATGAATCTTGTATGCACTTAATAACTCAATAAATACCTGCACATCAATAGATCAGTAGTAGTTAGTGATTCCAAGAAAATATTTGGCTTGAGATCATTACAGTGGTATCAGAGCTTTGATCCTCCAAACCTGTGGAAGGATCGGTGCATGCAAAGGTACAACGGTATCCTTATGGGTCAGAGGAAGAAACCCAGCAGTGAAATAGAGGCTGAGATGGAGGGATCTGGAGATGACCATGAAGCTTTAGACTTGACTCTCGTAGCAGTGGAATTTAACAAGTTCCAGCAATCTGTCAACTCCACGAAAAGCACATTGGTCCAACATTTGGATGAATACCATGAAACCAACAGGAAGGGACAGGCTGAGATTTCTAAAACATTGAAGAAAGTTGACAAGAATCTGCAGATAATGAACATGATCCAATCCAAGCTAACTGAATTTCTAATGGAAATGGCACATAAGGGGAAAGACCCTGATAATTATGGGCATAAGGAGGCCAGTGGATCTGGTGGGATCCATGAGGAGATCAGACATAATCAGGAGAAAGCTTCCAGATCCGAGGGGAGTTTGGAAGGAGACATGCTCCAGGGTCAAATGGGTAGCAGGATCAATTTGAGATACATACCCACATTCAAAGATGAACATCTTGGCTGCAATATGAGTAGTAGAGACAACCCGAGACCGTATATGGCCACATTCTCAAATGAGCTAGGGAAACAGGAATTGGTTGAAGATTTTGTGGGACAATTGGAGAGGAGTACCAATGAATACTACAGTTTAGATATGAAGATCCAAAAACAGATGTCCCTAGACTAGTATTGTCAACTCAAGTTCAAAAATCAACCCAGGATGAACAACAAGGGCAGTTTTGAGTTTGAACAAAGAGCGGGAAAAATAGAAATTCCATACTTTGATGGTACAACCAAGATGACAGCTCAATCTTGGGTGCAAAAGTTGGATACTTACCTGCAACTCAACCCCATGAGAGAGATGGAGGCCATCAAATTTGCCACTATGTACTTGGATGGAAAGGCTCATGACTGGTGGTGTCATGGACTCACCACACTCGACCATAATCAGATTGTATCCTATATAGAGTTCACTTAGAGGCTCATTGATAGATTTGACCAAGGAGATCTTGAGCTACATTTCTAGGAGCTTACCCAACTCAAACAAACAGGTACGGTTGAAGTGTATATTGATGAATTTCAGAGATTGGCAGTATGGTACAGGATATGTCCCCAACAAGGCTCATGATGCTTTTAACAGAAGGGTTGATGGAACCCTTGAAGGGTTGGGTAAAGGCCTTTAAACCCCACAACCTACAGGAGGCCGTTTGGAAGGCGAGGGATTTGGGGCTAGCTGCGAAGCCTAGATTCATACCTAGACCACCTCTTAACAATGGAGGAAGAGATCAAAGACCTCCAATGAATAAAGGGGGACGTGACCCAAAGGGATTTGATAGGGGCCATGGTAGGATAGATGACAACGCCAGAAGGGAACTGAGGAGAAAGAAACTCTACTTCACTTGTAAAGAACCATGAAATCCATCACATAAGTGCATGGGACGTGGCTAGGTTCACTATATAGAAGTTACCTCGGACAATGAAGAGGAGGAAGAGTATGGTCAGATACAAAACATTAATGCCAAAACTGTAGGGACAGGAGAAGAGGAGGTTCCAAAACTTGACTGTGCGGCTGGAGAGAAGGCAACCTTGGCATCTATCAGTGGGGTACCCAAGTTCAACACCTTCAGGATGAGAGGGGTCTTGCAGGGACAAAGAGTCTCGGTTCTGATTGATGGAGGAGCTTCCCACAATTTCATTGATGAGGCATTACTAAAGAGGAGGCACATACTTACAGTAGAGTTTGAAGGGTTCAAAGTAGAGGTAGCAGGCGGGAGTACTATGCCCTATGACAGATACATACCAGGTATGAAACTCACCTTAGGAAGGCATGAGTTAGTTCAACATGTGTATGTGATGGATCTTCCCGATACCAACATCATCCTAGGGGTGTAGTGGCTCAACACTTTAGGTCCCATCACCACAAATTAAAACACCCTATAGGCATCCCAAGAAGTATAAAGATGAGATAAAGAAGGCCATCAAAGAGCTTCTAGACATGGGATGCATCAGGCCGAGTTCAAGCACGTTCACTTCTTCAGTAGTCTTGGTTAAGAAAAAGGATGGAACAATGAGAATGTTCATTGACTTCCAGGATTTGAATAAAAAGATGATAAAAAATAGGTACCCCATACCTAGAATTGATGAGTTGTTGGATGAGCTGCATGGAGCTATCTATTTCACAAAAATTGATCTTCGTTCAGGCTACCATCAAATCAATATGAGGGAGGAGGACATCTCAAAAACAGCCTTTAGGTGTCACTATCGCCATTACGAGTTTTTGGTAATGCCCTTTGGGTTAACCAATGCCCCAACCACATTCCAGTCCTGCATGAACCATGTGTTCAACAAATATCTAAGGAAACACTTGTTGGTATTCTTTGATGACTTACTCATTTACAACAAAACTTGGGAGGAACACCTTCGACATGTGGACCAAATCTTGTCAATCATGGAAGAACGGTCACTATATGACAAGGAATCCAAGTGTGAGTTTGGGATGACAGAGGTACTCTACTTGGGACACATCATAGGGGCAAAAGGAGTACAGGCACACCAGGAGAAAATAACAGCCATTAGGGAATGGCCTACTCTAAAGACACTCACGGAACTGAGGGGATTCTTGGGCCTATGCACATACTACAGGAAATTTGTTAAAGGGTTCTCTCAACTGTGTGCACCCTTGACTGACCTGACCAAAAATGGGTCCTTCAAATGGAGTGACGAGGCCCAAGCCACGATGGATAAAATGAAAGAAGTCATGAGTACCTGTCCAGTTCTAGCTCTCCTAGATTTTGAGATACCCTTCACCTTGGAGTGTGATGCATCGGGGGAAGGTATAGGGGTCGTGTTGATGCAAAATAGGCACCCCATTGCCTATGAAAGTCGGAAACTCAGAGGTCCTGAACTACTTTACAACATTTATGACAAAGAAATGTTGGCTATCATGCATGCACTAGCCAAATTTAGGAAATATTTGGTAGGTGAAAGGTTTTTGGTCAAATCAGACCATAACAGTCTTAAATATCTACTGGAGAAGAAAGATTTGAATGAAAGACAACAGAAATGGGTAAGCAAAATACAGGCCTACGACTTCGACATTGAATTTGTCAAGGGGAATAACAACGCAGTAGCCGATGCATTATCCAAGAGGCCATCCATTTTTTCCATGTCCAGTATGTTAGTTGACTGGAAGGATCACTTGATAGTGGAATATGCAAAGGATCAGTTCACTTTTCAACTATTGGATGGACAAATACAGGATGACAACTTCAGGGTCATAAAGGACCTCATTTATTACAA
This sequence comes from Picea engelmannii, assembly GCA_009831015.1. Taxonomy (NCBI): domain Eukaryota; kingdom Viridiplantae; phylum Streptophyta; class Pinopsida; order Pinales; family Pinaceae; genus Picea; species Picea engelmannii. Next base: position 444,488 of record ML787263.1, read on the forward strand.
AGGCTAAATCTTCTTAGTTCCTGGATCAGTTCTCAAAGCTAAGATCGTGCATGCGTGTCATAACTCACCAGTAGCAGGACATCAGGGCATCAGTAAGATGTACGGGCAGGTGAGAGAGAGGTTTTCATGGAAAGGCCTCAAGGAGGATGTGATTAAGCATATCAAAGAGTGCACCACATGCCAAGAAAACAAGGATTAGCACACGCACCCTGCAGGACTGTTGAAACCCCTACCCATTCCAAAACATAAGTGGGAAAGTATATCCATGGATTTCATCACCAGTTTGCCCAAATCACAGGGGAAGGATTGCATTTTAGTGGTGGTGGAAAAATTGACGAAGTTTGCACACTTCTTTTCCATAGCCACAGACTTCAGCGTGACACAAGTGGTAGAATTATTTTTTAGAGAGGTGTTCAGACTACACGGCCTACCCAAGACCATTATCAGTGACAGGGATAGCAGATTCATGAGTATGTTTCGGCAAGAGTTGTTCAGATTAGTAGGTACAACATTGAATACTAGTACTAGTTATCATCCTCAGGCGGACGGTCATACTGAAATAGTCAACAAATGTGTGGAAGGCTACCTTAGAAATTACGTAGAAGGACAGTAGAAAGCATGGGTCAGATGGTTTCACTTGGGAGAATATTGCTACAACACCACCCATCATGTATCCATAGTCATGACACCCTTCAGAGATTTATATAGCTATGATCCCCTTTCCTTTGTGGAGATTGCTTTTGGGGATAGCAGGGAACCCATGGTGTAGGATTGGGTGCAACAGAGCCAAGTCATTCTCAGGGAAATGAAGGATCATCTACAGAGGGCACAAAACCAGCAGAAGGTCGAAGCAGACAAGCACAGAGTTGACCAGACTTTTGATGTTGGTGATTTAGTCTACTTGAGGCTGCAACCATATAGGCATGCTTCCATTAGAATAAGCGAAGCGGAAAAACTACAGCCACATTTCTTTGGACCCTATAGAGTTAGCAGGAAGATAGGGGTTGTAGCTTACGAGCTGGAGCTTCCACAGGGTAGCAGAATCCACAACGTTTTTCATGTCTTGTGCCTTAAGAAATCCCTTGGTCAACACATTAGGCCTATTGAGGTATTACCCCCCATGGATGAGGAGGGAAAACCTATTTTGATTCCAAAGGAGGTACTAGAAGTCTAAGAGAAGAGGCTAAAAAACCGAAGCATCAAGGAGTACCTGGTCAGGTGGAAGGATTTACCCATTGAGGATGACACTTGGGAGCAGGAGCACGTGGTAAGAGAAGAAGGTTTGGAATTGCTTGAGGACAAGCAATTTCAAGCAGGGGAGACTGTAATTTCCCCCACCTCTTAGAGAGGTGATGTGGAGACTCAGTGGCCTAGGCACCCCCACTAGGTCATAGTCTTACACTGAAGGGGGAATTCAAGGAGGCTAAAGTTATATTTTTAAGTTGACTTAAGAAAGGAAAAGGGATTAAGGGTAAAAGATAACTCAACAGAAGAATAGAAGATTAACCCTGGGAGTTAACCTAACTCAATAGAGAATTAGAAGGGAAAAAGTATAAGTAAGAGGCTGGGGTGCACCTATTAGGCATTCTGGTTTTGGATTAACATTTGCTATTGCTCTTGAGCATTTAGTTTGGGGGTTTTGCTGTACAAACCCTTGTGAGCAACGCAGTGGTGAAATATCCACTCACTTTGTTCCGCATCTTGGTATCGGGGATGAAAGAATCCTCCACACCATTCTAGTCTCAGCCCATCTCCATCTAGCACTTCAAAAGGTAGCAGGCTATACTGCTCTTGTGTTTCCAGCAAGGGCGCACCATCATCTAGAGGGAGTTTCGATCCAGCTTATCCTAAGGGCCTGGGGCCATTCTGACAGTTGGGTTTTGTTTGCAGGGGCAGGACCATCAGTTTGAGGGATTTTCTAGAGGGTTATCATCATTCTAAATTTGTCTGCAGATTGGGATGTCTTTGAGCCATATGGGACATCCTGTGATTTAGTAAAACTCAGATCTAGGGAGATCTACTTGAGATTTGAGTTCGAAACTTCTCCCACGGGATTCTTATAGCCTGCTCTATATTCTTATAGAGTTTAAGAGCATTTGGAGGCCTCCTTCATCAAGGCTGAACCAGCTAGGGTTTCAGTCATCCAGTGGGTGAACCATTCAGTGGAGGAATTCAGATCTACAGGGTTTGAGAGTGAATTTGGGGATTTGGACATCTGGGTTGTCCTTACAGTTGCTCAATCTATCATTTGGCATATTCCTTGGGATGATTGGACACGTTTGGTAGTAGGGCTGAATTATTGAGGGCTTCAACATTCTAGCAAGGTGTGGCACTTTCCAACTCATAGGTTGAGCATTAGTATGACTCAGATCTACTTGATTTATTCTTCATTGTATATCCAGCCTTTGGAGGCTTATTTTTTATTGTTGGGAGAATTTTGTAGTAGCTCATATCTATTGCTTGTACGACCATCTGAGGTTTATGCCAGATCGGCCATCTATTGTATTGATCTTACATTGCTCATAATAAAAAGGTCAGATCTTTGCTTGTGCTTCTACATCTTGAATACATTGTGATCTTCATGTGTTGATGAATCTTATATGCACTTAATAACTCAATAAATACCTGCACAACAATAGATCAGTAGTAGTTAGCGATTCCAAGAAAAGATTTGTCTTGGGATCATTACAGGCCTAAACCATGGTATGACTTCAGGGGAAATAGGAGTGACAAAGCTTTCTTCCTCCAAACCAATACCAGGAGGGGAAAACTCAATAGGAACACTGCCAAAATTGAAAATTTGGGAAACTCCAATAGATGGTATAATAGGAGAATGTGAAGTAGATATTGGAGTTTCTACAGGAGGATAGTGAAAATCATCATAAATACCCGGTTCAATAGTAGAAGCACCTTCTTGAAGGGCCTTTCCCTTTTTGACAATTTTCTCTAGATCAACTTCTGGTGTTGCTAAAGGCAGTTGTGTAGTAGACCTCATTTGTCTGACTCTATAAGCCACAACTGAAATAGTGGAGTCTCTAGTGGATTCACATCAATGGATTCACTAGGTGCACAACTGCAATATTTGATGTACTAAGTTTTGATGCACCTTCAGAACTAGTAAGATTTTTCGTTCAATCCTAGGGAAAACCTTCAATTTTGTCCCCGGCAGTGGCACCATAAATTTTAGCACTGGAAGTCACCTCTGGATTGTGGTAGAGGTAAGCCTGATACCCATCAGAGTTTTATGTCACAATTTGGTTATAAAAATGGATCAAATGGGCGCATTCTCAGGAAAATATCATCTTAACTCAAAAAAATGGACTAATATGCATGATCAGGTGAAGTCTTAGTTTAACTTCAGACAATAAGTTATAGTAAGGGTGAGTAGGAGTAAGAATTCGGTGAGAAATGTAGAGGTATACTAAGGACATCAAGTCTTTTAGAAGCCCAAGGAGGAACAATTTAAGAACAATAACTTCTTGAATTTAAATCTCAAAGAAACTAAAAGGAACTATAACAACACTATAATCAAACTTTCATCATATTGCAGTAACAATAATTCAAGTCAATTGGTCAATCATGAAATATTTCAGCATGAGAGGGAAACAAGAGGGAGTAATAAAGATGACTGTCATTATACAAGAAGTTTCAAATGCATATACATAACCAAATAACTAGAGAGTTCATTAAAACTTTATAATTTGAGAGCTTTGCTCTGACATTGACCCAAAAAAGATCAAAATTGATTATTTGTACTCAAACAACTTGCTACCCGTAGAAGAACACTTTGATCACTGCATTCAAGCCTTGGTGTCTGCATATTCTTATGTTAGGCTACACTTTCATTTTATGTCAGATGGAATCTCATATCGGTATGGGCTTTGTAGGAAAATCCGCTGACATGGGGACCTTGGGTTGACAATCTGCCCTCCACGACCAGATTTCCCATGCTTCTCGTTTATGTGGTGAAATGAGGTTTCAACCACCTTCTTCATTCAAATTAACTTCTTTTATTGGGATCAATATGAGGCTTGACAACCATGAATGTTTCATGTGAATAACCAAATCGGGTGCTCCAACCTTTCACACAGCTTCTTCCCATAGCCCCATGCGACTGCAGGTCATTACCCCATTCTTATCCCGCATCATATTTAGGGGTTTCTCCTTTCTGTAGTTTTCACTCCCCTTGATATCCAATGTTTTGATGCTCAGTCCTGCGAAATGGCCCATCCATATCAATGGTCAGATCTCCTTTGATCTCGATGACCATGATCTTCTCCTCGAACAACTTTAGTCGTATATAATTCAATCAAGTACTTGCCTTTCATTCAGCCCTGCTTCCATATGACCCTAGGTTGTGACCATGGGCCCAACTCTCAGGTGCCTCATGATCTCGCGTTTCGCGAGTTCATGTTATACTTTATGCTCAAACTTCTGGGTCACGAAATCATGATTTCTCTAATCGGGTGACACGTGTCTCTCTGTATTGGACAACCCAGATCATTTTGGGACTTATCACTTCCCGAGCCTTCAATAATATCCCCTCTTACTTTCTCAACTCGTGAAATCATGAAAAGTTGATGATGCGCCACGTGTCCCTTAATTTGGATGGCTCATTTTAAAGCTATTGGATTTTTGTGTCTCGAGGTTTTAAGCTATGGATGCATATTTACGATGAGAACCAAAAACTCTTGATTCCCATGCTTGCTTTCATTTTTTTGAATGCTAAATTTTCTCGCTCGCTTGATTTGAGTTCATATTAGACTGCTTCAGGTGTTGTGTTTGGTGCTCACGACTGCGGCCTATGAACAATTACTTAGATGATTGGAAGAAGGCTTGAGAACAAAAGATCAAAGACAGATCTAAGGAGAGGATTGATCAAACTTAGGGAAAACATAAAGGCTTAGGTTTGACTCTTTTCAGGTAAGCCGATAGGAAAAAATAGGTCGATCAAATAGATGAAGGCGAACAGAAGAAAAACTACAAGCCGAGAGGAAAAAATCACAATTGAGTCTGCAAAAGAAAGAGACACAGGAAAAATATGCAGACTTAGGTAGAAACCACAAACCCCTAAGTCTTGGACAAGATTATGTTATAACAGTTTCATTCATTAAATGATCCATTCTTCCAACGTGCACTCTGACTAACATGAGTGTATTGGTTGTAGTTGATTCAAAATACTTCATGGATAAACCTATATTCATATCTCAACATTATCCATCCTTGTATTTTGATAATCCTGAGGGTATCCTTGGCATAGAACTCCTTCCTTGAATGCCTCTTCTCATCTTTAACCAAAGTTCAAGCTCTTCTATCTTCTTCCCAATCCACCTTTCCTAAATCCATGCTTTGTATTTCCATTTGAACCTATTGTACATGCATTATCATGTACTAAAAATATATTTCCTACCTAACATCCACATATTATACGCAACATTTCTAGAATTATTCCCTCAAACAAGAATTTCATTAGGTGTCTTCCATGTTGCTCACTGAACCCAAATATCTGGTCCAACAACTTCTTAAAGAAACCAAACTCTCATTTTGAACAACTATCTTTGTTATGATATTTTCTCTATTTAGGCATCACTTGCATTTGTTTTTCTCTATTTGTAACCAACAACATTTGTTAGATAGAAAACCAAAATATGCAATTCTGGACATATGCATACTTTGCCTCTTTAAATGCACCATAAACTCTCTTTCTGACTTCTTGAAAATTGTGTTGCTCAATTCATAATAATGGGTGTATAAATGAATTCTTCTATACGATACCTTTCCAATGATTGTTCTCTTTCTCAATTCTGAGTTATGAATAGAGAGATACAATCATTTGATCATTACCCACTTTCTCCTTCTGCACACCCTTCAACAAGGTGCAAATTGAAAATGTTCCCATGCATTCTTTCCCCTAATACTTTGGAAATTTAAAAGGAGCTCACTTTGGTTCCTTCATGACCATATTTTGGACAATCTATCCAAGTTTTACATTCATTTGGCTTCTAGGCTACTAGGTACAACCTGTTAAAGTTTCAGGCTAATTGATATTTTTGGCCCTGAATGTTACATGTGTCTTCCATGTCCTTTTGTGCATTTTTTGTGTGCCCAAATATTTTTTTTGACACCATGGTTGTATTCTATGTATGAATATATATGTGTATACTATTCCTATTCCCTAATCATATTTTGGAGCAGGAAGTTATGGCCCTCAAAAGTTAATTGGGTCTCAAAATTTACCTCCATTATTTTGCATGTAACTCTCTCATACAAGCTTAGTTTGCCAAATAGTTTACACCATTAGAAAGATATCCTAAACCTATATCATTTTATATGTAGAAAATATCTTTCTTGGAAGGAAATGTAGTTTCATACTATTTTGATTTTCCAAAAAAATCTATATAGGCCTCTGAAGTTGTCTTTCAAAAATATGACCTGGAAAAAAAAAAAAATCTTGAGAAAAAATCATTAACTTCTGTAAAATTTAGTTGAATTTTCCTGAATTAGATGCTAACATATCATCCCAAATCCACCTGGCACCTTGAGGTGGAACTGTGCCAATATCTGGCTAGCCCAACCTTTCCTTGTTGGCCTCTTACCTCTCTCTTCCTTCTCCTTTATTTCTTTGTGCACACATAACTTTATTTCTTACCCCCCCACAAGCCTTGGTTTCTTGCATGGAGCACTATCATTGAGTTGCAGGGATGGGTAGGCCCCATCCCTCATGAATTCACCAAGGAAAGTGATATTTTACATCGCTTTGATCAGACAACGAATTTTCTGTAACATCCTCAACCACCTAAGCCGGACCATGCTACTCTAGATAATGCTCTAATACCATTTTGTAACATTCCTGGTCACCCAGGTTGGGCATCATCACCTCAGACAGAGCTCTTTTATGGAATAAATCATAGATAATCTTAACAACAATAAATAGAGATAACATGAAAACATACATGCAAAAAAACGCATGATATTATTACAAGAAATCACGTACATGCACTTAAATACATCATTTAACAATTAAGCACAAAAAATATACTTATCTCTTAATTGAAGTACACCAACTGTGTGCATACCTTCCACGAATCTCCTAGCCGTAGACCAAACTACTCCCCACTTTAAGTAGGGTCACCCCTGAACTGGGACTAAAATCCACCAAGAAATGGATTCTTAGGCTAGGTGGGGAAAAATGAAAGTTTCACAGTACAACAGGAAGGATTTCTTCCAAGGATCCACTTACACCCACAACTCATAAACACTCATTCCCCACATGTTTGTCCCACTCTAGGAGTGTACACCTTCACTATCACATAGTCCATCGGCTACTACACCTCCCTTTCTGGGGCTTCAACAATAGGCAAGATCAGAAATTCTCAGATCTTTATAGATTCTACTAGAATCCCTCTAGAAGAAATCACTTCCTTATCACACTCCCTCCCCTGGAGAGAGTTTCTCATAGGACTAAAAACCTGCTTCTTCTATCCGTGGGCCTAACAACCCACTTCTTCACTACCTCTCCTCAACACATGGGCATGGTGATGGAAGAAAAAAAACTGGACATGGGGAATGATACTAACTGGAAAATATGCAAGAAACCCCCAGGGTACAGGTGCAAAAAAGGTATCAACTCGGGTTTTGTTGCAGGGTTTTGTGTGTCTTATAATTCAACAATGGTGGACTGGCTCACTGTGTGCTTTCTCAGTGCATCCTAGAGTCCCAGTAATGGAGGGCCATCATGATCAGGATGGCTAGAATTCCCCCCCCCCGAATTGTGAGAATGTCCCCCCCATAAATATGCATGCATTTTGGATAATACTTGGCTCTCTAGGAGAACGTTCCCCCCACTTGGAACTCGTTCATCTCCCTAAAGGAACTTAGAATAAATTAATATCCTCTTTACAACTTTTATAATAATAATATATTATTATATTAGGCTCTTAATCTTAGCCCTTTTTCCCCAATCTCTTAGCCTCCTCCCTTTCCCAACCTAGTGGGGTTCAGTCCCCCATACTCTTTCTTCTTGGTTGGTCTACACATAATGATGTTGTTATATTAAAAATATGAATAATTACATGTACAAACAAAGCTCTCGGCCTTTAACATCTAGGCTCTTGGCCTAATAAACACATAAGCATACCAACTTATAAATACTTGGATCACCAACCTACAAAAGATGTTACATTGATAAATATAGTCAGGGCTCATCCTTGGGGTATTACAATCCCCTCCCCTTATTTTTTCACTGTCCTCAGTGAAACTTAATTACACAACATCAATAATATTTCCAAAATATTCAAAACGATGTGGGTATTCTTCCTGCATAACATATTCATTCTCCCATGTTGGGTCCTCAGGACTGTACTAGGTCCACTAGAAATTTACAAGTTTTATGGCTCTATTCCAGAGTCACTTGTTTTTCCTATTCAGTATGCACACTAGATGCACGTGTAAAGTGCCTTCTTGCTCCACCTAGATCAAATTCCAATCAATCACATGATTAGCATCAGGTATATATTTCTTGAGCAATGAGACATGAAATACATTATGAATAGTCATGCATGAAAGCAAAGCAAGCATATCAGCTACTGGTCCAATCCTTTCTAGAATTTCAAATGGTCCACAATGTCTGGCTTCCAACTTGGAACAGTTTCCTTTCACTCCCAGCTCATGTTTACATACCTAAATCCCAAATCAGACTCCATGGATATCTTCTATGGATCATAAAATTTCCATCAACTACTCATGTTCCCCAAATGAACGTCTAAGAATGGATTTATGCCTTCTGGAAGAAATCTAATGCCCAAATTTTACCCTTACTATTTTGGCTCTAACTTTCTCATACGAGCTTCATTTTGCGAATAATTTAGTTCACTGGATAGATTTCTATGAGATCTCTTAATTGAGATGCAAAGATAAAGTGTACCTTAGTACACTTTTTTCTTGTGTGTTTCTATTGTCCAAAAATGTCGTTTAGGGCCTTGAAATCACCCCACAAGTTAATGACCTTCAAAAACCATAAAATTTCGCATAAAATTGATTGTTTTACTACTATAACATCTCTTTAAATATGAGTTGTTGATCTCAAATCCCATGGAATATGAGTTGTTGATATGAACTCCATCGGTCATCGGCCATTGACAATATCCTTTGGGTGTGCATGTCATTTTTCCAAAAATTGTTGACCCGACAGTCGATCATCGGCCCATTCCCCTGACAATCAATTTACACACAATTGCTACCCCCCTTGCTCTCCTTATGGTTTCCTCCAAGGTATTGGGTTATCATATTGAATATTGTCATTATGGAAGGAGGGTAACCCACTTAGAAACCTTTGTATTTTTACCTTCTCATATTTTATGAAGTCAACATACTTCAACAATTCAAAGAACTTATTTTCATATTCCTCCATCATCATGCCTCCCAACTTGAGCTTAAAGAAATCTTTCATATTCCTTTCATAGTAATGCTCAGAAAAATATTTCTCCTAGATTATCCTTTGAAATTACTCTATGATATCCTCTTCTCATCAAGGTTCTTGGATTTCTTAAGATGATCCCACCACATGGTTGTGTTTCCATGCAAGTGATAGGTGGCAATTCTATATTCTACCCAGGAGGGGTAATCATGTAGCTAGAAATATTTCTTCATTTCCAATAGTCGGGCCTCAGACTCTTCTCCTTTATTGATCCATATTTATAAATGGAATGAAATGAAATACATATTTTTAGAAAAGAAACACATACAGTAAAACTTGACTTCTATTAATAAAGAGAACTTTTTGAAAATGTAAAAATGCAGACTGAAATAATCTTGCTTGAATGGTGGCAACTTATCTCTGAGAAGAGATGTGATGGATACATGCATTCACAAGAATATGAGTACAATGAGGATTTAAAGAATTTTTTAACATAAAAAATAAATGAGAAAACCCTAAAAATTCAAAACCCTAATCTCAGGAGATGAAACTCCAAAAGGTTTGTGGGCCCCAATTAGGGGTAGTTGATACGTCAACTTCCCAAGGGTGCAACTTTTGCATACGATATTTGTTTGGGGTTATTGATACATCATTGGAAAGGTATATCTGAGGAGTACATATTCCATTCGACCTATCATCTGCCTCCAACTATATATTAGGTGTTGTCGAGCCCAAACAACATTATTTAGGGCCTCAAAACAGCCTTGGAAGTTTGGGATCCAAAAAACTATAAAAATCTTCCAAAATGGACATTGTTCTTTGATCCAGTGCAATAGGTGGGTGGCCACTGATATCCACCCATATAAATCCTCTCCCATTATGAATCAATGGTATCCATTTTGTTGAGTGCCCCCATAATATGGGGAAACTTCTGTTGAACTTGGCCTTGGGTGAGCCTCTTGCCTTGGTGTAGGAACTGCCCTGCTCTGACAACCTGATAAAGTTGGATCCTTTGTCAGTGAGTTCCCTTAATATAAGTGTCCCTGATATGATCAATGGCTTCCTATTCCATTCATTCATGGTTGATCTTTGTCAATGTCAACTTCTTTGTGATCTTCAATGTGTCCAATAATGGTGGGAAGTATGGTCGAAGGAGGTCCATAATGAAAAGTAGGTGCAGGACAAGGAATGGGGGAATAATTAGATCAAAAGAATTGTCACCCACAACCTTCATGATTTTATAAGGTCCATAGAAAATTTGATGAAGCTTCCAGTGGGGTCCTATAAGGTGATCTTTCTGCAAATTTAAACATACCTCGTTTCCCACCTAGAACTTGTGTAGAAGCCAATGTTGATCATGGAATTGTTTGTACTTATCATTGGATTTCTATAAAATATCATGGACCTATTTCCATATGTGTTGAATCCATTCAATAAACTTGGCTTCTTTGCGAATATCAGATTGAGCATGGTATAATTATTCCTACGTGGATGCAAGGGGAAGTGCGACATCAATGCGGCCCAATGGATGAAATCCCAACCCCACCTAAAAGGGAATATGGTCGTTCGATCTATGAAAGGATTGGTTATAGATGTGTTTAACATAGGGGAGACTCTCACCCCATGTGTGTGAATATTTGGAGTTGTACATGCACAAGATATGCATGATCATTATGTTGACGACCTACATATGGCCATCAGTTAATGGGTGGAAGGCAATGGATTTGGTGATATTGGTGTCCAACAGTGAATAGAGGGTGGACTAGAATGTGACTAGGAACCTATTTTCCTGATCTCATATGATGGTCTATGGTATCCCAAATTGTACCCACACTCATTCGAAGAAGAGAATGGTAGTGGCCTCCACTTTGATCTTCTTCTTATAGGCTATTAGGATGGCCATCTTAGCAAACCTATCAACCACCACAAAAATACAGTCATTTCCCTGCTTGTTTGAAGGAAGGATCAACATGTGGTCCATCGATATGGATTCCTATGGCCTATAGGGAGTATGCATAGGGATGTATAAGCCTTTCTTCTTAGTAGATGGCTTGGAAATGATGCATGCAGTGTAAGACCTAATATACTTGTTGACATCCTAATGCAATTTTGGCCAATAGAAATGCTTTTGTAGTATTTCCATCTTCATTTCCATGCAAAAATGTTCTTCCATCCGACTGTAGTGAGATTCTCAAATCAGCTTCACATGCTCACTTGAAGGAACACAAAAATGGCCTAGATGACATGGAAGTTAGAAAGTCCTAATAAACTTTGAAGCTAGGTTAGTGTGGTCAGGAATGACCAATCACGAATGACTTAGATATTGGATGGATCCACATGCACAACATGCTCATCAACAATTTAGCCTATTTATTGGATGCTTTTCATGCCAAAGGATCATTTTTACAAGTTATCATATAGCTTGTGTTGTAACAGAGTGTGAAGGACCTACTGAATATGCTGCAAGTTTTTTTCCCAATTCTTGTTGAATCTGAGGATATCATCCAGATATACCACCAAAAATGAATTGGTGAAAGGATCCAATATATTGTCCATCGATCTCATGAAAGTTGTTCGAGCATTTGTCAAACCAAAGGGCATAAATAGACATTCAAAAATACCTTGTTTGTACTTGAAAGAAGGCTTCCATACATCAGTTTGTTCTATTGGGGCCTAGTCGTAGCCAGACTTCAGGTCAATCTTACTAAAAAACTTGGCTCCTTTGAGTTGGTCACTATGGTCATCGATTCAGGGAATTGGGTACCAGTTCCTGACTATGATTTTGTTTAGGGACCTATAATCAATGAAGATTCACCAAGCCCCATATTTATTGTACACAAGTACACTTGGGCTCCTGTAGGGTGAGGAGTTGTGTTGAATGTGCCCGTTTTGAAGAAAATATTAGATCCATCACTTGATTTCCTCATTTTCCATCAAATAGAGGTAACAGAATGACCCATTGGGTAGAGGTGCATCAGGGTCCAAATCGGTTCAATGTTTGACATGATAGTGGAGTGATACATTGGTGGGTGAGGAGAATATGTCTTGGTATTCTTCCATGATCTTGTCCACCTTTGTCTGTTGCATGGAGAAACCCTATGCAGAGGCCATGGATGTGGTTGCGAACTTTTGTTCACTTTGAGATAGAATCATAAAGAAGAAAATTTTTCCAGTTTGAGAAATGACCTTCCTGATTTTCTTAGCAAAGATCATAGAAATGGTAGTAGGTTGAGCTACCTCTGGTACCCTCTACAATTGTCTACCCAAATTAATAGTAAAACTGTGAGGTCTAGAATCATATACAACATCTCGTTTTCACAAGTATGGTTGAACTAAAATAACATCACAAACTTTGAGGGGGAAATACCATACAATACCTCATCCTTGAATGGCTTGATGTCGTAGGGAAGATGACATTGTTGGCTGACGTGGAGATCTCTTCCTTAGCAGATCCACTCGATGGTGTAGGGATGTGGGTGTGGTGTCATCATTAGCTTCAAACGCTTGATAACATATGTTGATATTAGGTTCTTTTGAATTCCTCTATTGACAATGAAATGAAGCAGAGAAACTGTCACCCACATCTACGAGTGAAAAAGGAGTTCACCTTCCTCCGATTATTTTGTTTCACTTCGCTGGACCTTGGTTGTAGCAATAGTGGCATTGGGTTATGCATCAATGATTTTCTTCCCCTTGTATGTATTTAATTCATATTCAAAACCTACCTTTGAATATAAGTATTTAATCTCAGTCACCAACGACTACTTTTAGGGATATTCATTGGTGTCATACAAGGGGATTTTATGGAATTCACACCACTTCCTAGTGTATTTCTTCATCTTATCATTACCCTTATTTGTTTTCAACTTGGATTGGTTTTCCTGAGGGGGTCCATCCCTTATTTTTTCTTTGTTATATGGGTTAATCCTCCTTTTCCCTACTTCTGTTGTGAGGAATATGCGTATCCAAACTCCTGCTTCTTGTGTTTAAATTTTTGCTCGATTTAGACAACATATCGATAAGTCACACCTAGTGATGAGATGTATAGAAACTCCATTTATATTTTGATGTATATATCCATATATCCATGGTACTTGAGCACTAAATGTTGTTTAGATTCTTTGATACACAACTTGGTGTGCAATGTATGGATGATATTTATGAACTATTTTATTGTTTGGTCCCTTTTCTATCGCAGCGTGGTCCTTTTCATATACTGGTCATTGTAGCTTCCAACATGGTAGTGTTGTTTCTTAAAATCATCCTTGAAAAAATACCAAGTGGGTGCAACCAAAAATATTGCACATTCCTTAGTGTCCTTTTATTCATAGTAATCCTCCCACCAATACTTGACATTGGGGATAGCCTCAAGGAATGCAAAGTTAATCTTTTCTTTATTGAAAAAATTATGGACTGAAAAATACCCTTCTAGAACATTCAACTATTTGTCTATAACATCAACATCTATCTCTCCTTCAAATAATGGAATATCAAAATTGACTTGTACCTTGAAGGGGGTGTAACGCATTATTTTGGTCACCCCAGTGATCCACTGGTGTTATGTATTCATGTTCCCTGAAAAGATAGAAGAGTCTTTCTCCATGAAGAAAGTGATTTGATTTCCTTTCTCAAAAACCTTATTAACGGAGGTCATCGCACCCAACAAAATGCATGGGGTGTAATGCTACATGATCTTCACACCCTGCTCTAGAGCTAGACTATGATGTCTCCGCAGGCTGCAATATACCTAGGGTGCGACGATGCCAAAAGCTAAGGAAATGTCAAACTTCATGAATGTTGTAGAAGGGAATCTTCTAGAAGGTGAGGTGGCCTTTAAACGGTTTCGATATTACTCTCTTTTCTGATTTTGTGGGATCATCCTAATCTCCTCACCCATATCTCTTTCACACTATATAAGAAGAATCTCTCATGGAAAAGGATAAGGTTCAATAGGATAATATTTTTATGGAGAGTTATACTTATTGAGAGGGGACCTTGTGACATCAAGGATTTGGTTAATCTCCACTTTCTATTTAATATAATACAACAATATGTTTCTTTCCCATAAAACTAATCTTGTTTTATTGTATGATTCCTTGATCACATACATACATTCTCATTGAGTATATTGTGTTTCTTTCACTTTGTTCAGCATGTGTTCCCCTTCAGGTTCAATATCTTTGGTGAACTGGAATGGAGCTAGGATGGAAATGGAAAGAGGAAATGAAATTTAAAAGGTATGTTGTTTATCTCTTGTTTACTAGTAAACTCAATAATTAGAGCTTAGGGAAAGTATCATATTATGTTCTATTGTGTTCTAGTTTCTAGTGGAATCTAGGGAGATCTGTTTAAGTCTGCATTTATCGATTAATCCAATAACAAAATTGGCAACCATACTAGGGATATAAATTCCTTTTCATTTCTTTCTTCTTACTTGCTTTTAGCATGCCTTCTTCTGGTCAAATTCATTCTCTGAGTCTGTGGCTTATCCATCTGGACTCCCTGGGTATACAAGTACATATATCATTGCCCTATACCATATAGGTAGCTTGTGATGACCCACAGACGTCGAACCCTTCTTTTCCAATCCAGTGCAACGACGTCAAACTATTCTCTATTGGTAGTCTATGAAGACCTTATCTCATCGCATTGTACCCCACTGTCATCCTGCGAAGATTCCTGTAGGAACTATTGGAGTGAGACAATTTCTCTTTTTTTCACCCAATTTTTCCTCAGTTTCCTGGGATGAACTTCTGATATGAGTGTTTGATTGAATTATAATCTTAAAACTTGCATTTGATTGGTTTTCAAAGATTGAACATTTGTCTTTGTAATTTTGCAAGTTTTTTGGATTTTGATCTTTGTCAGAAGAATATAATCTTGGGATCTTGATCTGAGTGCTTATTTGAAAAAGGGTATTTGATTTGTTTTAGGTTTTGGATTGATTTCACTTTCCATATTGTTTGTTGATTGAAAGACATTTTTATTTCCATTTAACAAAAATCTTTCTTATCATTTTCATTTTTGTCTACATTATGAGTTCTGATTTGGGAATTGTATTGAGAATGTCTTGATTTTCTTGCATTACACTTTCTTTTTCCTCTTCATATCTCTAATATGATTTGAAAAAGAGAGGACTAGAATCATTTATTCTTTGTAGTAATTTATTACAAGAAAATCATCGCATTCAAAATATTTGTTAAAGAGAAGAATTGGAAAATTTTGTAGTTCATGATTATTTGGAGTTTAGTTCATTCAAAATTGAGAAATTGCAATTTGTATTTTTTGTACTTCAAAATAATACCTTCTCCCTACTGTAATTAGAGTTCATAGAATTGAAATATTGCACATTCATATCATCTTGCATTTTATTGGGTCAAGGTCACAAGATCATCAGTTTCATTTTCATCTCCCTTTTGAGTAAACAATGACCTTTAAAACACAGCGTAAGTTTAAAATTTATTAACAACTTTTATTTTCTAGGAATTATCTTCACCAATGTTAGATAGGATAGCACTTTGGAATAGGTTGTAAGTCACACTCTCCAAAGAATTAAAACAAACAATAGTATCTTGTGATAAGGAGAGTTCAAATCCAATTGCTACATTTTGTCCTAGGAAGCCCTTCTAACACAAGGGTCAATCATGAGGTCGCATTAGGACTGGAAGAGTTACTCACCCTGCTTTGTTGGTCTTAGTGTATACATTGTGCATATTATTGGGGGTCACTTGAGAGTATACCCACGATTATCTGTGGGAGATTATCGGGTTGATTCTGGGTTAGATATCTTGCCTTTGTACATGGATTGGACTATCGATTGTTTCCCCAACATCATTGTTGTAGTTGGTAACCTTAGTAGCCTATCTCTTTAGGGTCTTTACAAGAGGTGACTTTGGAGGGGCAAGTCTTCACGATACCTGAAATTGACGTTGGCCAAACTCACTAGGGATCCTTGGGGGATATACCCACAATTATGCGTAGGAGCTTGCACCAGGGTGTAATTCCATTAAGAAGGTTGTCAACATAAATTTTGCACCCACTTTATCCGAACCCCTTCTTGTCTTTATTTCGTGATGTTGGATTTCATCACCAACTAGTTACTTTGGAATAAGAAGGTTTGTTTGCTTCGTTTGATTTCTAGATTTTATTAGTGAGTGATGTTTGTTTCTCTAGTTGGACATAGATTTATTTCATTCTTTATTTGATTCAGCCAACATCGGCCTTCATCGTTCACGTAGGACTCAAGGGGTACCCCCCGAAAGATCCATAAGGTTACCTCCCTTTACTTCCTAACTCACCAGAAGAATGAAGTAGCTTTTGAGGTTGGAAGTACACACTCTTTAGAGAGATTCAGAATTTTTTTGGATTCTTTAGAGGCATTTAGACTTCCCTCAAATCCATTATTGAGTGTTAGACAAGATGCACATTTACTTCGAATGAATTCATTGGGAGAAATTGTTGTTGTTGATAATATTGAAGTACCTACTAGACCTAACGCAATATATGGAGGCGATGATCCACTTTTTCAAAGTGAATCATTTAAAACCTCGGCTCACACAGCTAGAATTTTTAATCCTATATCTTCCCATTCTTCAGTGAGATATATTTTTGACGCACTAGGAACGAGTTCTAATCAACCTATGGCATCGCAAATGCCTGAGACGTCTGTTACCTATATAGTACCTTTAGATCATTTAACTGGAACAACCAGTAATGTCACCATAGTTCTAGACCAATTGTTGGTTGGTTCTCACTCAATTATTCCTCTCCAAATGGCCCATTCTACAATGGTCCCACAAGCCATGATTGTTTCTACTAGAAATGTGGTTATCATTTAAGATCCTATTGGAACACCACTTCCTCTTAGACCAAATCCATCACTTCCCCCTAGGTATAATTCTTTGAATACTTCCATTGTTATCCCTACCTAGAATCCATCCAGAGGGTCTGGAATTTTTGTTCCTCCTGGGTATAATGTTGCTAGTCAGTTTGTTCCTACACCTACCGAGTTTCTCTCTGGGGGGGATTACATTCCTCCTCCACCTTTGTTTTGAGGATCTAATGATCTTGGCCCTAGAGGATCCAATCTAGTTGGAGGCATCAGTCATTCTATCACTTCTGGTTTTCATATTCCTATTGGAGGTCTACCTCAAGTTGGGCGCAAACCTCAGATTGGGGGACAACCTCAACTTGGGGGGGGAACCCAAAGTTGGAGGCCATAACCCATTTTATGGAAAAATTATACTTGTGTTACAATATCATCCTTGGAATCTTACTTTCCAAAGGAATCAACAACCATCTAGGGGAAACATCCTCAAGTGAATTATTTTTTACCCCTTAATCTCGGTCAACCATATCTGGGTTCTATGAATCCTACCTGGGGTCAAAATTATCAATCTAATGTTCCTTTCCAAGGGAACATACCTAATATTAATAAAAAACCTCCACAACCAAATATGTCAAGATTGTCTAACTATCTACAGACTGTTTATGGTCCTACTGGTATACCTACGGGACTTCCTCCTTAAAACTACCAGTTTCCTCAAGTGAACAGACAGTTTCCTTTTCTTGCCACTTTGGATTTATAGTATTTATCTACAATTTTGAATGATCCTATTCTCCAATATCCTTATTGTCTCGTCATACCAACCAAATTACCGTCTGACATTCCTAAGTTTGACAGTCAATCAGGAGAAGACCCAAATAACCATGTCATGACTTTCCATCTTTGGTGTTCATCCAACTCATTGATGGATGACTCCATAAGATTACGACTTTTCCAGCGAACTCTCATAGCTTCAACAAAAAAATGGTACATTAAGTTACCAATAGGATTCTTTAATTAATTCAATACCCTAGCCATGGAATTTTTTACACATTATCATTTGTCGATTTGATACGAGACAAGAACCGAAATTTTGAGTTCTTTCAAACAATATTCTTTGAATCATATTTATGATCACATTCATGAGTGGAGGAGGAGAAGACGCTTAATCAAAGATCCTCTTCCTAATCAACTATTGGATGAGTGGTTTACAAAATCACTCATAGGGCCTATAGCCTGTGATGTTTCCATGGGTAGTGTCGTCACTGAAGAGCAGGCAATTAGTCATGCTCAGTATCTAGATCTCATTTATTAGAAAACAAGAACACTTTACGACTTGATCCCTGATGCTCCTCATCCTTACACAAATCCTACCCAGACACCTCCAGTAGCTTCTCATTATATTGATGGTGTGATTGGCACCTTTCATGTTGAGACTTAGTCTACACATGATAGTCACACCAATCCCAAGTCTAGCACCTCTAATGTACAAAATACTCCTACTCCTTCTTAAGTTAATTCGGTTCAATCTACACCTACCAGTTAAAATCAAAATAAAAAGAAAGTGAAGGGTAAGAATAAGGAGGAAAAAAATACTGCTCAACAATTTCAGAATTCCAAAACACAACCTTCTGATGAGAAAGTTAAATGTAAACTTCATTACCCTTGCCTTATTTGTGGTGATGAACATTATACAAAATATTTTCCATGATGCACCGAGGTTAATAATTTCCTGTAAGGGATCGAGAACCCTTCCACAACTGTTGTCTTGTCACAACCATTTCCTTCTCAACAGCAGACCAAATTGGTCATTCATGACCAACCTTCTCATTCTACCTCATCTTATGTTCTTATGTGTACTGGTGACTCCAAGAAGAACGAAGTTGCAATCGCAACTACAACCAAAGATTATTCTTCGTCGAAAGAGAAAGTTGATGATATACCACCTTCGTTGGTTCAACCTCCTCCCCCAACTTAATCTCCAAATGGTCTACTTCATCTCAAACAACTGGGTCTCGATATAGTTCTTCGTCCTCCTCCCAAATTCGTCGTTTGAAAGTGTTCGTTTAATCCTCATGCACATGCTGCCCAAAACTATAGTATTGCAGAAGACCTTGCAAAGAACCCTCTACGATGTTGTCTCTCGAAGTCCTTCAAATTTTCCCTACTCAAGAGAAGGCACTATTAAATGCCACTGGTGGAATTTACCGTACCGATACCAATTTGATCATCTTTGACTTGGAAGATCATATTCCAAGACTTTCTCCTCAATTAGTGTTTCAGATCCAAGTTGTTGTGGAAAACAAGAATATTTGTAGAACTGTTATTGATGAAGGAGCCTCGACTTGCATTATGTTTGTTACTTGTTGGAAAGATATTGGCTCTCCTTCCTTTACTGAGTCACACAA
This sequence comes from Picea engelmannii, assembly GCA_009831015.1. Taxonomy (NCBI): domain Eukaryota; kingdom Viridiplantae; phylum Streptophyta; class Pinopsida; order Pinales; family Pinaceae; genus Picea; species Picea engelmannii. The sequence continues at coordinate 464,136 of ML787263.1, forward strand.
TACTCTTAAGGCCTTCAATGGTATAGTTTTTCAATCTTACAGTGTTCTTCCTTCATTTTCTATTACATTAGAAGGTAAATCAGTCAATGTCGAGGTTGAGGTCTTTGATGCACCTCTTGATTAAAACCTTCTACTTGGTTGTAGCTGGATTGATTCCATGCGCGCAGTTGTATCTACCATTTTATGTGTGTTACATTTCCCGCACCAAGGAAAGGTCATTATTGTTGACCAACTGACCTTCTTTAATTTCAATTCTCATACTAGCAACATGCCTTTTATCTTGAAGACACCTCCCGCATATGAGAATTTTGGTGTGGGTCTTTTAAAAGATTACACCTTGATGGGTAAATTTCATATTCCACCACCCGATATTCCTCCTCCTTTTTTCACTTCGATTAACATGATATCAACCATTGTTAGTGAAACCCATGATTCATATGACCCATGGATAGTACCTAGCTCTGATGATTATCTTCGTTATGGCAACACGGTGCCTTTAATTCTGGTAGAATCTGCTTATCAAGCTATTCAATCAACTACTCCTTCTCCTTCTCTCTGTGATACATCTCGTGATTTGTTTCACATGATATTTCCTACTGATGAGATGATCATGTCAGTCATGTATATGGAAGATACTCCATGGGATGATGAGAATCATTGTTCTATTATATTCGCAGAACGTGATACGATAGAGAGTTACCAACGAATTTCAACGATGTCAGCCGTTGTTGTTATTTCTTCTATTCCTAAGTCAACACACGATTTTTTGTATGAAGGGAACTTGAGTAACACTTCACCTACTGTTCCTCTTGACATATCAATTAAACCCAGAGTCATGGAAAATGTTCATATTGGTGCCTCATGTTCTACTGATGAGGTTCACACTTAGAAATCTGTTTTTCAAGAATTTCATGATGTTTTCTCTTGAAGTTATGAAGAAATGTTAGGCATTGATCCTGATATTATTGTGCATGAGATTAAGACTTATCCAAACACTAAACCCATTCGGTAGAGACATCGCCCAGTGCATCCACGTAAATTTGTTGTTATCAAGATTGAAGCCGAAAAACTTCTTAAAGTTGCCTTTGTCTATCTTGTAGCTTTGACCGATTGGGTATCCAATATTGTTCCGGTAAATAAATAAAAAAGGAATGATCCATGTTTGCGTAGATTATAGGGATATAAATAAATATTTTCCTAAGGACAATTATCCAACCCCTTTCATTGACCATATGATTGAAAACTTTGTTGGGAGTGAAATCTTCTCATTGATGGACGATTTCTACAGCTATAATCAAATCAATATTTTACTAGAGGATCAACACAAGACTGCTTTTATTTTCCCTTGGGGAATCTTCGCCTACTGGAAACTACCTTTTATTCTAAAAAATGTTGTTGTGACTTTTCAGCATGCTATGTATTACGCTTTTCATTAAATTAGCATTGTAGAACCCTACATAGATGATCTACCAGCACATTCCATACATCGTTAAGATCACCCGACACATTTACGGGCCATTTTCCTATGCTGTTGTTATTATCGCATACGTTTGAATACAAAAAAATGTGTTTTTTGTGTGGAATCTAGCCGACTTCTTGGTTTCATTGTGTCTATACATGGGATTCAAGTAGACCCTTTGAAGGTTGAGGCTATTCTTAATATGCCTCCTCCTTCCACGTTACGCCAACTCCAAAGTTTGCAAGGGAAGGAAAACTTTTTACATCGATTCATTCCCAATTATGCTGAATTAATGAAAGGATTCACTCAGATCCTCAAGAAAGGTTATGATTTTGTATGGGATGATACTGCAAACAACGATTTTGAGGATTTGAAACACTCCTTAACCCATAAACCATCATTTCCCCCCCCCCAATATATCCGAGATTATTTCATGTACTTAGTTGCTTCAGACTCTACCATTTATGTGGTCTTAGTCAAAGAGGATGATTCACATGATGAACATGTGATATACTATTTGATTCGAAGTTTCACGACTATTGAAACCAAATATTTACATGTGGAGAAACTAGCCTTGGTAGTTGTTCAAGATGTTCAATGTTTTGTCACTCCATCTTATTACGTAGACACACAGTTATTTCCAGTTGCAACCCCATGCAACATATCCTTACTTGAAAATTTTTGGGGGTCAAGTACTCCAAATAGATAGTTATTCTCCAGGATTTTGACTTGGAGTTTGAACACGGCAAGTCAAAGAAGTCTTTGGTTTTTTCCGAATTGATATGTTACCTTCCCTCTACTAAGACATAAAATGTGGCAGAGGATTCCTTACCTAATGAATCCCTCTTTCTGATTAGTTATGCTGATGTATGGTATGGATATATTATCATTTATCTCTATAATAAAACTTTATGGCCTGATCTTTCTAGTTCAGATTATCATCGTATACGATACCAAACCTGTCAATACATTATCCTTGGTGATACCCTTTACCGTCATGGTATTGATTCCATATTTTGACGATGTCTCACCTACGATGAAGATGAGAAAGGTTTGAATGGTTGTGACTCTGGATCATGTGGTGGTCATATGTATGGTTTTCCACTGCCCAAAATATCTTACAAGCTAGTTATTTTTGGCCTTCATTATTTAAGGATTGCATTACTGTTGTCCAGAAATGCCACGCTTGTCAAACTTATAACAATAAGATCCAATCTCACCTTGCTCCCCTTCACCCTATAGTTTTTGTTGGTCTATTCGCTAAATGGGGCATTGACTTCATGAAATGTAACCCTCACTTGACCGTGGGGCATGGATACATTATTGTAGATGTGGATTATTTCACTAAATGTGTCGAGGCGATGCATACATTTGATAATACCAGGAAAACTACAACATTATTCATATTCAATCATATCATTACTCGATTTGGTGTCCCTCAAGTCATCATTATTGATAACGATAGTCATTTTTGCAATTTTATGATGTCTGAACTTACTGAGAAGTTGGTTCTTCCCCATGAAAACTCAAACCCCTATTATCCACAAGACAATGGCCACATTGAAGTAATTAACAAATTTCTCACTACTATGCTTCGATGGATGGTAGGAATTCATAAATCAAATTGGCACACAATGTTGTTCTCATCATTATGGGCCTATCCGACATCCATTAAGTCTGGCACAAGATTCACATTTTTCCAGTTAGTATATGGTATCGAATAAATTTTGTCAATTGAATGTGAGATCCCATCTTTGAAACTAGTTGTTGAACTTATCCCTAACACCTTTGCTGAAGAGGAATGTCTTTTGTATTTGATGCAATTAGATGAAACATGTCCTGATGTCACCTTAGTTATTGAAACTAAGAAAAAACATGTTAAATCTCAATATGACAAGAATGTCAAGCCACGTATTTTTTTCTAAAGGTGATATAGTTCTTCTTTACGAGCAAGATCATGATTTTCTAGGGGCCAGTAAATTCAATCCCATGTGGCAAGGTCCTTATATTGTGAAACATGTGTTGGAGAAGGGAGCTTATGCGATGTTATATTATGATGGAATTCCTTTGAGTGAACCCATAAATGGGCTTTACTTGAAGAAGTATTATTCTTAAGTCATTTTTGCATGAGTGTTGTGTATTTTTAGTGTATCATAATCTTGTGTGATTTTTTATTATTTGGTTCCACCTTTCAAATACTTACCTTGCATTGTGCTTGTTTTCCATATGTCAGTGTCTTTAGTACCCTACATTGTCTTCACTAATGGCGCTAATCGTAGTACTCAAAACCTAGCATTTTCTACATGGGCAATCTATGCACCTACAGATGAATTGATCAGTCTACATGGTGTATGCCTTGGTCATGAAACCAACAATATCACATAATACATTGCAGTCATCGGATTATTGACCAACATTGTTTCACTTCGAATCTGTCATCTTATTGTATGACTTGATTCACAGTTATTGATCTTACAGTTAACTAACGTTTATTCCATTCAGAGTTCTACTTTGTTAAGGGTATATTTATGAATTCACCTCTTGGAACATCATTTTGATTACATTGAATATCAACACATTCCTATATGTCTAAATACATTAATAAATGCATTATCTAATTATGTGTTAGACAAAAATTTTAGACATTTATAAAATCCAATCACATTTTTGTACATAAAACAAGTAAGTTGGTAGGAGCCTCATATTAATAACGATAAAATTTTACGAAAAGTTATTTTGTCCGAAGAAAAAAAATATAAAAAATGTGAAGCACATGGCTTCATATACAATAGATCATCAAGGATGTTACTCACTATAACATGCGGTTTCCCATGCTACTCTATGGAGTAGTTGACCGATGGAAGCAGACATGCCCACTGTGTGGCACTGGTAATTGTTGATATTGAGAGGGGGTTAATCAGTATCAAGTACAATTTAAAAACTTTTTCAACTTATACTTAAACCATTCAATTATATCCAATGATCAATGAACAATAGTATAAGAGGTAAACCAATACACCATTCACAATATATGAGAAATAATCAATAGTTATTGTTCAAGGGAAATAATGACTTCCAAAGGTAGCTCCAACTTAAAAATATAAAGGGAGGGATAAACCTCCAAAAGGAAGATAAAATCCTCCAATATCAAGAGAGGGTTGACCTCTCCATCCTTTACCCTTCCTTCCACCCAAGAACATATGATAAATAATAAAAAATTACATTAAATAATCACCATCAACCAACCATCACATAGAACCTGATAATGCTTCCTGAGACTTCTTCAACTTATGCAATTATACAATTCTTAGACTAATCTAATCCTGTAGAAAAAATTAATTATTCTTTGAAACTCCTCCAAGTTTCACTCCTTTAATCCTCCCCAAAAATAAGTTATAGAGAGAATGGTAGACCTTATTCAATTCTTGTTTATTCAAGAGAGAGAACTTGTACATAATGCCCCGTGCTCAGTATTTAAAATCAAATTTTGAAAATCGCACACAAGAAAATAAATCCCGTAATATTTCCAATGAAATTTGACTCACATAATTTTGATTCTCTATGAATATGTTATGATTGTTTTACCTGGAACACATGTTTATGACTAGCTTCAGGACTAGTCAAAAACCCTATCTTCCACATAGTGTATCTAAAAAATTATAGCGAATAAAGAGTTGAAAGATTTATCACAGGTACATAGATATGTCTTCTCAATACCCTATCAATTTCACCATCTAAATCGTTCTAGAAAAAGAGTTATAAAGAAAATGATAATATGACCTGTAAATAACATACCTTAGAACACATCACCAAAAGACTTCATCCTCCCTTGAAATCCAGCCTTCTTTACTTCATATTTCCTCTAAAATTTGACTTGTGTGTAAAATGAATGTATAATGATATGTATGTATACCTTTTATGTCACTTCCTTTTAACATTAGGGCCGTCCTGTACTTACTTTTTCAATTCACTTTGTCATCTTCAAAAATTCATTTCTCCTCAACCATGAGGATACACATGACATGACACCTAGCACCAGAAACAACATGGTGTATACTATCCATCCATGGGTATTGTGTCTGCATGTGCACTGTCATTCATGACCAAATACCTTCATCAATCTTGTGGTCCAAAACCAATGACTAGGGTTGACATCAATGACAACAACCAATCTTCCAACAATATCTCCCTTTGTCATTGATGGAAACACACATGCTCCCCCTATTATCATGATCCCGATTTCTCTCCCCCTTTGACATCAATGGAAAAGGGTAGGGATGATCCCCCTAAGTTTAATGGAAAAAGGTAACTTTGTTCTTTAGGGCTACTCTCCCTAAACATATAGCACTTAATAACACTTCATTTTTATGGTCTCTTTATTCCTTGGATCTTTTTCATGAATTTAGGACGTATATGTTTCTTGGTATTTTTGTTGCAGTTGCAACCAATATTTTTGAACCTTCTTCTTTGATTTTTCATCTTTGTGAGTCAAACGTGAGAGTATATCCTTGATCACACATTTTACTAACACTGAGTAGATTATGCTTCAAGCCTTCAATGAATAGGACATTCTTTTCTTTTACATTTTCACTTCCAAGCTCTACTACACATTTTCCAATTATTTTGGCAGATGAGTCATCTCCAAATGCAACATTGCAACCCTTTCTCTTCAAGATTATGAATTTGTCTTGATCCTTGGTCATGTGTGAAGAACATCCATTTTCTATGTACCATTCACATTCTTCTTTACATTCTTTAGTGGTCAATGTTATTCTACAATCTTCATTGTTTGGAATCTCTTTCCTTCTCCATATTCTGGCTGCCATAGGTACATATTCATTCATATATCTGCAATGTCGTACTTTATGACCAAGATAATTACATTTGTAGCATACAATATTTTTTTCCATCAATGGGAAAATGAATTATAATGTATGCTGACAAATCCACGACTATTTCCATATCTTCTATTTACAACATTTATGTATCTTGCATAGTTGTTCCTTTCATTGATTCTACAATTAATTTCCTTGTGTTCAAAATTTTTGCAAGTATAACAATGACCAAGAAAGAAATTTTGATACCTGGGAGTAACTGACATTCTTTGTGATGTAGTCCATCTGGGTTCATGATCTACTCTTCTTTAGTTTCCTTCATACTGATTGAAGCTTATTTGATTCTTGAAGGTAGGAGGTCTTCTTGGATATTCATCTCTTTTGTAATCATTCATTCTTTCTAGTATTCTAGTCCACTTCTCATCAACTGTTTGTGCAGCTCTTTCTTCAACCTTCTTGTTGGTATCTCCATATTCTTTGTATGAAGTTTCACCCATGCATCCAAGATGTGTTAAGTCTTTTGAAACTTGAGATTTTCTTAAGATCTTCCTCAATGAGACAACTTCTTGTTGAAGTTTCTCACAATCTTCTTCTTTCTTCATCATTTGGACATTATTTACTTCTCCTATTCTTCTTGCTTCTTAGAGTAAAGTTTTCAAGGAAATGGTTTCTTGTCTTAGTTTCTCAAATTCTTCTAATTGTTTCTTAAATCTTACAACTGTATTTTCACAACTACCCAATTCACTTATTAGATTTCTATACATGTCTTTGAGCTTGCTATTTTCAATCTCAACATGCTTCAATTTTTTAAGATTCTCATCTTCTTGTTGAATCATTTATTCTTCATGATTTTCCTCTTATTCATTGGACTTTTCTTGTTCAGTGTCATTTCTTTCAATACTTGTATGAGGACATTCAAATTCAACATGTCCTACTCCTTCACAATTAAAGAAAAAGAACTGACATCTATTTGCTTCTTTGAAATCTGAGATGTTGTAATTTGCTTCAACTTCTTCTTATTCTTCTATTGCTTCCCTTGCATAAAGTTTTGGTAGCTTTTCCAAAAGCTCTTTTGTTGATGCACATGATCCCACCTTGGATTTAATTGAATCTGTCAATCCATCCAGCATGGTATCTATTGTCAATTTCTTGTTCCTTTTCCCTTCCTTCTGAGCTGCAGTCTTTGGTTTCTTCAAAGCATTGTATCCTGAAGAAACTGAGAACCAAGCATCTACCCCAAGAGCTTTCAAGTAAGTTCCCATTATATTACTCCAGTATTCAAAATTTATTCCATCAAATGGTGGAATCCCATTTGGAATGTTGTCTTCCATTTTTGCTTAGGATCTTCCTTCCAATGGTTAAATTGTACTGAAGGTAACCTGCTCTGATACCAATTGTTGATACTGAGAGGGGTTCAATCAGTATCAAGTACGATTTAAAAACTTTTTCAACTTATACTTAAACCATTCAATTATATCCAATGAGCAATGAACAATAGTATAAGAGTTACACCAATACACCACAATACACCATGCACAATATATAGGAAATAATCAATAGTTATTGTTCAAGGGAAGTAATGACTTCCAATGTTAGCTCTAGCTTCCAAATATAAAGGGAGGGATAAACCTCCAAAAGGAAGATATAATCCTCCAATATAAATAGATGGTTGACCTCTCCATCCTTGCCCATTCCTTCCACCCAAGAATGTTGGTTGTGGAGCTTGATTATCTTCTTGATTCAGAGGTATTTATTTTCAACCGTGTTTATATCCCATGAAGACTTTACACCCAGAAGAATGTACACTATTCCACGCGGGGTAGTGAAAAGTAGGGTTACCCCCTCTGCGGGGTCTGGGCGGGTTATCCCCCCAGCTGGGGGGTTCAGGGGAAAGTGGGCCTCCGGTGGGGGTGTAGGGGCAGCGTCCCCCAATGGGGGTTCGAGGGTAAATCCCCCGAAGGCAAAATTTCCTTGTAAATGTATATTGTAATTTCATTGTAAATCTGAACTGTTCATTATAAGGTTGCGGATCTAACAGTAGAAATTATGCTAGGGTTTTTTTCCCTAGAAGGCAATCCTCTTTTATGAGGGAAATGTATTGTGGCTAGGTATGATAGCAAATATTGTATTCTAAGAAAGGAGATTGTGTGAGAAAGAAGAGAAAGTTACCATAGGTTTGTTGTAGGTTGTATTCCTTCATTTGCTGGATAATAATAAAGGAAGGACCTTGCAATTTATCTAGTGGATGTAGCCCACACTAGGTGAACCATGTATATCTGTGTCTCTATTGTATTGTGTATCTTCTGTGTTTTATTTCTACATTTATTTTATTTTATTGCTCCGCAATCCTATTTTTCTAACAAAGAATATATGAGAGATAATAAAACTTTACATTAAATCATCACCATCAACTAACCATCACATAAAAACTGATATTTCTTACTGAAACTTCTTCAACAACTACAATTCTTCAATTATTCTAATGCTATGATACTGTAGATAATATTACTCAATGTATTCTCTGAAACTCCTCCAAGTTTCACTCCTTGATTCCTCCCCAAAAAGAAGTTATAGAGAGAATGGTAGACCTTATTCAATTCTGGTTTATTTAAGAGAGCGAACTTGTATAGAATTCCCCGTGCTCAATATTTAACATCAAATTATGAAAATCACACACATTAAATTAAAGCATGTATTATTTTCAATGAAATTTTTCTTACCTCATTTGGATTCTCTATGAACATGTTATGACTGTTTTACCCAGAACACATGTTTATGACTAGCTTCAGGACTAGTCAAAAACCCTATATTCCACAGAGTGTATCTCCAAAATTATAGTGAATAAAGTGTTGAAAGTTTTACCACAGGTACCTAGATATGTATTCTCAATACCATATCAATTTCACCATATGAATCATTCTAGAAAAAAAATTATAGTGAAAATGGTAAGGTGACATGTAAATAACATACCTTAGAACACATCACCAAAAGACTTCATCCTCCTTTGAAATCTGGCCTTCTTTACTTCATATTTTCTCTGAAATTCGACTTGTGTGTGTAAAATGAATGTATAATGATATGTATTTATACCATTTATGTCACTTCCTTTTAAAATTAGGGTTGACCTGGCAGTTTCTTATTTTGTAATCCTTTTCTTTAATTATCTTCAGGGTCGACCTATACTTCCTTCTTCAATTCACTTTGTCATCTTAAAAAATCGATTACTCCTCAACCATGAGGATCCACATGATGTGTCACCTACCACCAAAAAAAACATGATGTATACTATCCATCAATGGGTTTTTTTTCTGCATGTGCACTGTCCTTCATGTCCAAATACTTTCATCAATCTTGCGATCCAAAATTAATGACTAGTGTTGACATCAATGAAAACAACCAATCTTCCAATAGTAATGCCTCAGAATATCATCTATAGAGGCATTTGGGATATTCATCTCTAGTAAGAAGGATACCAAAATATAACTGAATCCAAACTATTTCAACCCACCACTTATGCACTTGGTCAGTTGTTTCTTCATACTTTTAAGAACCCCTTCACACTAGTTGAAGACTAGGGGCTCCATACACTCCAATGCATACTAAAAATATCTCTAAAGATCCATGTGGGGAGCTTCACTCCCTACAATTCACATGATAGTATAAAGGATGGTATGTAGAGGAAAGTCTCAGGAATACCTGATAGCGACTTTACCGCTATGTTTCTGGGTACTCGACACACAATGTTCACTAATGTAGTTTTTTCATAGGCTCACTGCCACCCCTACTACCTATAAGTTTCACTCAGAATCCACAACAAGATAGTCCTATTAGGAATTTTATATCCTTGATATCTATGGTGAGTGTGTGGGAACCCACATGAAATACCTGCTTGTTCACATCCCACATGTGAACTAGGTACTCAAGTAGTTTCAGATGGGCCATCATACCCTGGATATTGAATAATTTCAACAACTCACAATGTCGGAGGGCCATAACCATTCCCGGGTCATTCCTGACAAATTAATATTCTTCTTCATGTTCTCCCTCATGCCATTCCAACATATTTACTATGGAAGACTTGCTAAGGATCCATAAAAAAATATTAGCACCATAATTTTCTTTCCTAGAGGGTTTTTCTTTTTGGATTAATCTTTTAAACTTTTGGACTGTTGTCATTGCAGGCTTGTGCATTTTCACAGTGAGGAGTCATTGTACCCTAGATTTAGGGTCAACTGTGATGACTCTACATCATCCCAGGTCCTAATATAGGGTGCCTGGGATGACCTCAACACATGGGTAACCTCAAAAAATCAACCCAAGAACACATTTTCAACCAATGAAAATCAATTTTTAATCCATGAAAAGATGGAGGAGATGAAGATTACCTTTTTTGTGGAGATGATTCACAAAATGATCAATCATGCACTCCACAACCCGCAGTTGAAAATCAAGGTAAAAAGAGGGTTTGGAGCAATGTTTGGGTGAAATTACAAATGAAATAGTGAAATGTGATTTTTTACCTATTGTATCGATTTTTATTGCTTTTCATTTGTATATTATATTATTTTTTATACTTCATCCAAACCCTAAAGTCCTAACAACTTTACAAGTGGTTGATTTGTGCAGATAGAAAAGTCTAGGAGTGAAACATTGGAACAAGGGTTCGATTTTTGGTTTGTTTTTATACATTTGTCACATGTACAGATCCTTTTAGGGTTTTTCAGGAAAAACTCCGAGCAGGTCTTGATTCTTTGTCATGCTCATGAAACCATGAGAATGTAATCGAGTAGTCTTTTGTCATTTTTTTGAACTCGTAATGGTGACACAAAAAATGAAACCCATGGAGTATCCTTTAAGATCTTTTCACACTCCTTAAAAATGAATAGATTTCTGAGCAACCTTGTTCTTTTCACACTCATAAAAGTATTTGAAGAAAACATTTGATGAGTAGTAGGTTATCTGTTTTTTGGTCTCATCAAATTAATTGTTGGTCACATCAGGGGATCAAATTTTGCTCAAAAATTCCAAGTGCTCGGAGTTGCTTCAAACTAGACAAGAGCGTAGGCCTCATCATTGCGAACCCAACACAACTCGTTTCATCTCAAACGGACATCAGGAGCAAGAGATATTGCAATATGTTTGGAATGTCAAACAGAAAAAAAAAAAAAAACGCTGATTGTACATTCCGTACAGGCTGACGTGGCAGGGTCGTACGACCGTATGATGATGTGGAAAATTATAATTGGTAGACGTGGTCTAATTGGAATGCAACATGTGGCATCTTGTTGGTCAATGGTAAGGTGCCACGTGGCCCAGTCATGGGCTTCCACGTGGCACCCCTTTATTGGCTTTTGGTTGTTATGTAAAATTATTGGAGTCCGTGGGGTTCGACCCCCAGACCTCCCCTCCACATAGCGCCTTGCAAAGACTGTCCGACCAATGGACCACCGGTTGTGACTTAATATATATGAGTTCAATTGTATTTAAATTCAAGTTATGTGACCATTGGCAGGGGGGTCGGGCCGGGGCTTACCCCCAGTCCGTGGTCGTTTGATTGTATATATGACCATGCCATATATTATATAACCGACAGTTGGCACGTGCGGGATTTTAAACATAGCCCAAGGTTCTTTGAATTGTGCCATGTGCCCACAACCGGAGCGCAGGGAGTTAGTACGGTTGGCACGGTTTCAACCGTTTGGCCCTTTTTTCCATAGTGCACAGTCATATGAGCCTCATGTGCCCAGGTGCTAGGCGGTTAGGGGCTGGTGTGCCCATAACCGTCCTACCGTTTTCACCATTGGCATGGTTGCACCCGGTGCTGGGTTTTTACGCTATATATTGCATGTGTGCTAAGTTCATGACACAAGGGTGCGTTTTGTAGATGCAGAGACAACAAGCTTGAAGGGGGGACTTCCAAGAGGCCTAACTTCTTCGTTTTTCGACTGACTGAGGTGTAGAAAAAGCCCAACTAGGGGTTTTTGGATGCTCTGAAGCCATTGGAGCAGTTAGTTGGTCAGTTTGAGCATTGTAAGGCATTTTTTTGAGCACTTTGAGAAATTAATAACAATGATCCATTGGAAGCTAGACCAGGAGATGTACCCCAAGAGAGGGGTGAACTCCTTTACCAATTGTTGTGTTTATGTGCTTATGTTCATTGATTATGTTGTTGTCTATTTGTACCTTGAATGAATAATCCTTTAATTAATGTGTTGCAAAGTTGATCCATTTTCTTTTAACACATAACATTTACTTGCAATAATTTCAAGATTTCAAGTCTTTTTCATTTTTAGCTCAAGTTGGTATCAGAGCACTGGTTTTTGAAGACTTGATTGTTTGCAAGTGTTTGTTTCTGATGCTCACAAGGTTGAAACTCACAAGAGGATAAGGTCAACTTGTTGAGCCAAGTTTACGTTCGTCAAGGAGGAAGCATATACCATCACCACAAGTTTCGAGGAGGCATTCACCAAGTATGGCTCATGAAGAAAGTCATGAACGTGTTCCTGCAGAAGATGAAGATCTTAGAAAGGATGTCATGGAGATGAGAGAGATGATGAAGATCATGATGGAAAGGAACATATTGTCACAAGGTGAAGGCTCCAACCCTTCAAGGCATAAGGGAAGCAGCGGTGACAAAAATCCAAACAGAAATGGAGGGAATGGTGCTTCTCCACCACCCTCTCCTCCATCTTCTTATTCTTCTTCTAGCAGTTCAAGACCTCTTCCAAATTCTCCAAAGGGACATGGTAAAACTCCTTCGCATATTCCTTCAATAAAGCTTGACATAAAATTTGAATTGCCAATATACAATGGAGAAGTTAATGCTGAGAAATTAGATAATTGGATACGTCAAATTGAGGTATATAGTAGAATACAAAAAATTCAAGATGATGAAACCAAAATTCAGCTTGCTTCGTTAAGATTGGATAGTGCAGCATTTATTTGGTGGGAATCCAAGACTCAGGAGGATATGAAAAATCATGGTAAAATTTTGATTTCTTGGAATGATTTCATTATCGAAATTAAAAAACAATTTTATCCATTGGCATATAAGCAAAAGGCAACTATGGAATGGCAAAATTTTAGACAAGCTAAAGGACAGAGTGTGCAAATCTTTACTCAGGAATTTAGGAGAAGAGATTTGGTTTTGGGAGTAGATTTATCTTCTCAGGAAACTTTGCTCAAATATATTGGAGCTTTACATAGTTATTTGAGACATACTATACTCATGTTTAATCCTTCAAATATAGAAGAAGTTTGTGTACAGGCTACTCATTTGGAAGCAAGAGGGAGGAATGATACTCATGAGGGTAACAAGAAGACATTCAGCCATGGAGACAAGGGAAAGAAGAAGTTCAAGGGCAATGACAGAAAGAATGTTGTTGTTAACAAAGAGAGAGAAAAATTTACATGTAAACATTGTTCAAAAGATGGCCATGATGAAGACCATTGTTGGAAGATTCATCCTGAAAGAAGACCCAAAAAGTTTGGAAACAACAACAAAGAGAAGTCAAAGACTGCTACAATCGTTCTACATGATTTAGGTTCGGATTCGGGTGATGAAACGAAGATCGCAGGCATGGGTTATCAAGGTAATGGTTCTATTGCAAGCACTAGTTCTTGAAGTAACAATAATGTCAATGTAACTCAACAAGAAAAAGAGAGAATTGAACTTTTTTACATAAGGGTTGTTTCAAAGCATACTAAGATAGACACTTTATTTGATACTGGATCTCAAGCAAACCTTATTTCTGAAGAAACTGTTAAGAAACTTAAGTTGGAAACAATTCCACATCCTAAGCCATA